>OZ038508.1:5044879-5082379 GCA_964036315.1 Acanthosepion esculentum | reverse complement strand
TACCCTCTCACTATTCTTTCATCCACCAGTTCAGATCTTTTCAGCTAGGAGAACACAGTGGAATCACCAGCGGATCATCTGTAATCTAATTGTAAGGAAGAAGTTTCACACAGACAGCTATTTCCCTGGGACTAATATTTTGTGGAACAGACTTTAGCTTTCCTGAAGATTATAATCTTAACCTCTTCAAGTCAAAGGGTCAATCACTATCTATCCTTCTTATCCTCATAAACATCATTTCTTACCACCTCCAATTGTAAGGAGGAAGTTTCACACACACAGCTATTTACCTGGAACTGATACTTTGTGGAACAGACTCCAGCATGAAAGCCTCCCGGACGACTACAATCTTAACCTCTTCTAGACAAGGGTCAATCACTATCTATCCTCCTTATCCTCATAATCATCATTTCTTACCACCTCCAATTGTAAGGAGGAAGTTTTACACACAGTTATTTCCCTGGAACTGGTACTTTGAGGAAGAGACTCCAGCATGAAATCTTCCCTGAAGACTACAATCTTAACCTCTTGAAGTCAAGGGTCAATCACTATCTATCCTCCTTATCCTCATAATCATCTCTTATCATTACTTCTAATTGTAAGGTGGAAGTTTCACACAGACAGCTATTTCCCTGGAATTGGTACTTTGTGGAACAGACTCTAGCATGAAATCTTCCCTGAAGAGTACAATCTTTGCCTCTTCTAGACAAGAGTCAATTATTATCTATCCTCCTTATTTTCATAATCTTCTTTTCCTAACGTCTTTTACATTCATATCCCACACGTCATTCAATTGCATTCTACTTGAGTTGGTCTTGAGTTGGGTAAATAAATAAATGTATGTTTATATATATATATATATATATATATATATATATATATATATATATATAGTGCAAGCTGTTAATTTTTCATGGTTGTTTTTTTTAGATGCTTCATTTACTCTTGTCTGTTTATTACTTTGCCACCTTTTTTATTTTTTTCTCCTTTTCCTTAAATTTCTGTCAATGTGTCTGAACTTCTGCCTTTCTTGTTCAAAACTGAAAATGCATTTTACCACTAATTTGTATCTCATTCCACCATCAAACGCCTCACCTAACTGTACAAATGTGCTCCGTACTTGCACCTTATTGGCAACGTTAAATTACTTTTGTTGACAAGTGCTAAATCAGCAGCATTCAAATTAATGAGTAATTTCAGATTGCCGACATGATATATGTGGCCCTTCACAGAGACAAGCATGAAATAAATAAGGATTTCTCTTTTAATTTTACTTTCCTTTTTTTCTCCTTTTTTAATTTCTGTTAGAATTGGAATTTTTGGGGGTTTTAATTTTTTACTTATGTTTACCATTGTCCCGAAAAAAAGTGCATGATGAAAAAAAAAAAAGAATATATGGAATTTTTTCTTTACCTATTAGAAAACTGAAAAAAAAAAAAAAAGTTTACTAATGTAATCGAGGATTTTGAATAAGAGCTGATCCATTAAATCCCAAAGGATTATTGATAGATTATTCAGTAATTACAATACCTACTTCACCTATACAAAAAATATATTTGAATGCATATATATATATATATATATATATATATAGAAAGAGAGAGAGAGAATGGTAGAATTTTACATATATAATTTTACATATACAATTATAGAGATTTCTACAATTTATATATTTAATTTTGCATATAGAATTACAAACTCACATACATACACATATATATATAATTTCACAAAATATGTTGTATAAATATATATATTTATTTATGTATGTATATTTATGCATGAACATGTATGAAGTTTATATATATATATATATATATATATATATATAAAGAGACAGTATAATTGAGTGCACACATCTGAATAGAATATTTGAGTACCTGTTATATATACACACTTACACACATATGTATGTATAATATTTGTATACCGATGTTCATATTAACATATACAAATCTAAATGTGTCCAAACTTCTATTCAAGCATGAAACTGCTTGATTGGAAATATCTGTGTATGTATATATATATATATATATATATATATATATATATAATGTTAGTAATAAGTCTATAGCCAGACATATAGTAATTAGTTGAATTTCAAACTGTGGACTTATGGATGCACCTGCATGTGTAAGTTTGAATGTCTGCTTTTATTCTTTTATTGGTCAGTTATTTACACAAAATAGTATGAGAAATTGGAAAAAAGTTTTTTTTTCCAATTTGCCATACAAAATAGTGTGGCAAATTGGAAAAAAAACTTTAAAAAAATGTAAATAATGTTTGTTGAAATATAAAATTAAACAAAATTATATTTCATAATATCATATATATATATATAGGCATTTACAAATATAGATTTATTTGTATGCTTTTAGACTTAGGACATGAAGATAGCTTAACAATTATTCGCATGAAAAATGAAGTTATTCTCATTCACTTCATGCTAATGTCATTAAGAAATGCATGAATCCATCTCTTCCCCCTGCCACAATTATAAGTATGTAAGTAAAATAGCATATTAGATTTTACTCTCTTCCCCTGATTGTTACCCAGTCTAGTAGAAGGCCTGGTGGAAATCTACACCATATAAAACCAATTTGTTACTGAATCTGCGACATTATCTTGTGTTGGTGTGACCATATATTCTAAATGAAGCTTGTGACTATTTAAGCTAATATTGCATGACTCTTTGGCAGAATTGAGTCACTGTCAGTCACTGTGTGTTTATCTAAAATCTAAAAATAAACACGCTAAAATTCACCCCTGGCGTGCGCTGACGGCTAAGTGGGAGAAGTTCAGACTGACGCAAATTCAGTCAGGTTTCAATCCTAGCTAGAGGCAACCAGACGTCTAGCCACACTGATGAGCTGTGAAACAGCAAAACAGTCTGTCTGTGGATGACAAAAAATATATATATACACACACACAAATGCATGCATATATTCCTATTGAATAAAGGAAATATATAGATATACAAATTTTTATATGGCCCAAAATATTCAAACATTTATGTAATTATATATCATTGTGTGTGTATATATACATATATATATATATATACATACATACATATATATATATATATATATATATATATATATATATATATATAATGTGTGTGTGTTGAAGGGGAGGTAAAACCTCTGAAAAAATTCCCTAAAATACAGAAATAAATTATCTTTTAGAATGTAATTTAAGAATCTACTCTCACAATTTTTCATTCAAATTCTTTTAGGTGCCTTACCCTTAAATTGGAAAGTGCTTTATTTTTCTCCATACATTACATACATATATATATATATATATTATTTTCCCTTAACTCATATTCTAAATAATCAGAAAAGTCTTTTTGAAAGTTTCAATAACTTTTTTCTTTTTCTTCACATTGAGTGAGAGTCGAAGTTTATTCATTTTTATTAGATACCTTTTTTCTTTTGAACAATTCTTCAAGAAAAAAAAATCTTCTCACTAAACTGTTTGCCATTGATTATGAAGTTGGATTTCGCAATCACTGTCCAACAGATTGAAAAATAAAAATAAAAAATAAGAAGGGGAAAAAAGAAATTATTTCATACAAAATAAAGATAAAATTTGAAATCTCTACAAAATGAAAATGAAAAAGTGAATGGCCCAAAGAAAATCAGGCATTAGGATCTGTAAAGATGCAGAAAAGTATTTAAAGCAATTCTCATGTTGAGAATGGCACCTAAAAGCCGAAGAGATCGAAACTTGTATTAAACATAATAGGTATCATTACAAATTGTCACAATCTTCTCCTGACAATTTCTTACAGATTAGGTAATTGTCATAGTTAAGATATGTTAAGTAAATATGTCAAGACATTCTTCCATTCAAATGATTATTTTCATGACAGAATAAATAGTAAAAACTTATATAGGAATTCTTGGACGATAATTTTACAATAGGATTTTATTGAAAATTGTTTTTCCTATAAAATTGTAGATAATATTCACAGATAAATACATAGAGTAATTTTACTGTAGTAATGCATTTTAGGTTATTTTACGTTGCATTGCAGTTATTTTACTATAGAAGTGCGTTTCAGTTTATTTTACTATAGAAGTGCGTTTCAGTTTATTTTACTATAGAAGAAAAAATAGCAGATTATTTAGTTACATATATGCATTAAAAATGATGGGATAATTTAAACAAAGACAGCATAAATAGTAAAAACTTATTCCCTGAGAATAATTTTGCAACAGAATTGCCTTGAAATTTGTTTTACTATAAAATTGTAGAAATTTTCCAATAGAAATTGCATTTAATTTTTATATAGTAACGCCTTGCAGTTATTTTACTATAGAAGTACTTTGAAATTTATGTTACACTAGAAATAGAGCAGATTATTTAATTATTAGCATATTACCCATTAAAAATGGTGGAATAATCTGCAGACAGGTTAGAGAATCTGAGCATTCTCTCTCTGATCAAAGCTTATATAGAAATTCCCTGAGAATAATTTTACAATAGAATCACATTGATAATTATTCTAGCACAAAAGTGCACTGCAGATTATTTTATTATAGAATTGCATTTCAAATTTTTTACACACAATTTCACCTAATACGATGCCCAATAGCTGCTACAGGCAAAAGGTTACAGTTTGAATGATAATATTGACTGAAGTATAAGATATGATTGGAAGAGAACATGGTAGGAGGTAAAGGTTATGAGGATAAGGAGGATAAATAATAACTGACTCTTGACTTGAAGTTGAAAGTGTTCAGAGAAGCACCCACGTGGGAGTCTGTTCCATGAAATAGTAGTGCAGGTCTTGGAGAAAATTTGTACAAGAAGTAAATTCTTCTTACATTTGGAACACTGGAGAAATAAAGATGATTCAACTTTGTAGAAGTAGTATGACATGTCCTAGTAGTAAAAGTCTGGACCAGCAGACTGGCTTATTTTACTATAGAAATACAGTGAAGATTATTTTAGTACGGAAATACATTACAGATTATTTAATTACTAGCTTTATATCCATCAAAACTGTAGATCAGCACATGACTAAGATGAAAGGATCTGTGGCCACTGCCTATGATTAGAGGGACACACTCAGCAACTTTGCTTAAGATCAGAGTGTAGTATCTGTTCACTATGAAAGGTATTATCCACAACAAATATATTTATGGAAATATATAACATTTTATATAAATGGATTAAATATTCATTGAACCTTTGTCATTATAGGAAGAATTTATGATGCAAATATATCAAAAGTGAAATTATTTCATGCATAGCAGTACAGAAAATATGAAAAATTATTTTACTATAGATATACAATTCAAATTATTTTACTATAAAAATGCATGTTAATGCTGACATAGTACCAATCAAAATTGAGGAGATAATTTACATATGGTTTTGCCAGATCAAAATTTATATATAAATTCCCCCAAAATAATTTAAAAAATTGCATTATAAACTATTTTAATGTAAAACTACAATACATATAATTTTACTATAGAAATTAATGGCAGATTATTTTAGTATAGCAATGCATTGCAGGTTACTGTAGAAATTAAATTTTATACGAGCATAGAGTACCCATGAAAACCAATGAGATAATTTTTAGAGAAATTCCCCAAGAATAATTTTCAAAATGGAATTGCATTGTAAATTATTTTAGTGTAAAATGATTGAGAAAGAAAGACTGATTGAAAGATTCTGAAAGAGAGAATGATTGAGAGGGAAAGAGTGATTATGTAATTGTGAAAGAGAGAATGACTGAAAGAAAGAGTGTGATTGAAAGATTGTGAAAGAGAGAATGATTAAGAAAGAGAGAGTGATTATATGATTGTGAAAGAGAGAATGATTAAGAAAGAGAGAGTGATTATATGATTGTGAAAGAGAGAATGACTGAAAGAAAGAGAGTGATTATATGATTGTGAAAAAGAGAATGATTGAGAAAGATATGAGTTAATGATTGAGAAAAAAATATGATCAAATAATTAAGAAGGAAAGCAATATTTTTAAAAATTTGCTTTAGTTTTAAATCACCCATATATTTTTTCAGGCCTAGAATAAAAAGCTTGCAGTATTTCATTATGAATCATAAAAGTTAAATATAAAGTGGATATATCTGTACTAAACCCTGTTAAGACTTAACTAAAACCACCAAATCCCAAATCGAGGCTATTATCCATATAAGATAAACATACTTCAAAATTTTCTGTGTCTCATTAGTGATTTCTGATTAATTAGAACTTTTGAAAAATATATAAAATCTTAGAAATTTGTTTATTTAAAGAAAATATATGGTTGTTATTAAATTCTTAACAAAATTTGAAAAAGGGTCTGCAATATAATCAATCCTAACCTGGCATCTCAACTTCAATCTCATTCTTATCAAGTTAGTATGATTTCCCTTTGTCTTTTCTTCAAATCTTTTCATGACAATTGTTCTGATGAACTTTCCTATTTAGTACCTGAACTGCATAAATTTAAGCATACTAATAGATTGGTAACTAGGTCTCACCATTTTACTGTTGAACTAACTAGGTGCAAGCATATGTTATATTCTAATAGTTTTTTTTTATCGCACTTCTCGCCTGTGTAACTCCCTTCTGATTTTTTGCTTCCCTGTCAAATACAATCTTTAAAATTTATTTTCACTATAGAAACACATTGCAGGTGATTTTACAATAGAAATGCATTGCAGATGATATTACTATAGAAATGCATTGCAGATTATTTAATTACAAGCATAGTACCCATCAAAACTGATGGGATTATTTACATATGGATCAGCATGTGATTAAGATTAAAAGATCTGTGATCACTGACTAGGATTAAAGTGATGATACCAGCAACTAAGAAAACAGGATTATATATATATATATATATATATATATATGTAATATGTGTTTTCTTTGTTGAGGCAAGACTGTGATTAATCTTGTATGAAGCAAGGCAGGTATTGCCTGACATAGGATTCATCGTAATGATTTGAGGCAAGGTTTTTACAAGGCCAGATATTCTTCTTGATGCACATCTTAGATACTCACAGTTGCCCAATACACTGAGTGTTTTTTATTGAGACACCATCTCTAAGAAGGTTTTCATTCAATGCTTGACACCCTACATAAAATATGAATATTGTGTGTCTTAATTATAGTATTGATTCATATAAACTATAATATAAAATCCAATCAGGGAAAACAGATTGTCATGGGTGACAAATTAAGAGAAATATTACTGACAGAACTTTGCAATTATATACATAAGGTAAATGCATTGCTAATAATTTTATCATGAAAATTGTATTGCAAGGTTTTTCCTGTTTTTTATTTATCATTTCACCCCAAGCAAGGCACTAAATGCAGGTGGTTACAAAGTGCAGGAGAATAAAAACAAAAAAAAAGCATTATTAATGAGCAAGAACAATAAAAGAACAAAAATTAAGAAGACAGAAAATAATGATTGGCATTGCATTTAAATTTTTGAAGGTCAAACTTGATTAGAAAGCAAGAATCTAGAAGAGTTGGGGAAAGAAACTGTTTGCATAGAATTTATGGTTACATCTAGCCATTTTGACTGTAAAATGATGAGACCTTGCCACCAATCTATCACTATGCTTAAATTCATAAATTCTAGGTACCAAAAGGGAAAGCGATATTTATTCTGTAAAATTACAGAAAAGTGGCACAAGGCCGAAGGGGGGATTGGGGAAAAGGGCAGTCTTCTTCTGTCTTAAATATAACTTAGCTAGCCGCAAACACTGACCCAATCGTACAAACAATATTCCTTACACCAAAACAACACATTCATACGTACCTTTCTTACTACAACCACCATAATACCTCACTGTCTCTATGTAAATACTCACTAGTAACTTAACGTGAAACAAAGGTTGATATCAAAAACAGTTAACAATTGCAAATACGTCTGGCGTCAAGCACCGGTCGTACACCGTCGGAAAAAAGAACCCTCCTCACAAAGGTACCAAAGAGGAAAGTTCATCAGAACAATTTCCATGAAAATATTTATCGTAAGGCATAAGAAAGCTACATTACATTGGTGGGAAAATGACTGAAGCTGAGATACCAGATCAGGACCAATAACATTTCAGATTTTATTATTATTTTATGCATTGAATATCAAGAAGTATAGGATTGTCAGTGTTCAGGAATTATTAAGACAAGCATTGCAAATAAATCATTATCAAAATGTTTTTAATCTCAAAATGCATAGAAAATTACAAAAGAATAATTATTGATAGTTAGGAGTTTTAAGCTTTATTGGCAGAATTATTTTGTTATATACGCATAAAGAATTCACAATTCTTTAAACTATCGCTCATAGGAATGCTGCAAAAGTGACGATATGCTGCTTACTGATTTGCTTTAATTCCTTCTCTAGAATTACCATTTGATAAATCATCCCAAAGAATTGTTTCTGCCCACAATTTATTAAAGACAATGTGTTGATGCTTGTCTTTTTGATGTGCATAAATAAATGTACAGCAGTGTGTCCATGCAATGCAGTTGACAGTAGTGAACAGAAACAAGAGAGGAAGGTATGCAAACTAAATGAAAGAAGAAGGTGTGGCAGGATGTGATTAAAGTGTAGGGTGGTCCTGGGCACCAGGGAAGAGTGCAGGGATTAGAAGATCCTGACCCTACACAAATGTGGCAAGATTGCTATCCAAATGTTCTTGAATAAATTAGACAATGGCGCATGGTGCAAAAACAGCTGAATTATTAGCTGAGGTTCTGGAGATGTAAAGTCGGACAAATGATTAAAATTAAAAGTAAAGAGTGCCACAAAAGAAAGATTTGTTGGCTGGAATTGGAGGTTTTGATTAACAAAGAGGCACAGCTTGGATCTGTAAAACTGACCATTACTCAAAATAGAATGGTCATCTTACCTCACACTATATAAAGATCATTCCACATATCTGTTGTTCTATTTCTCTATCTCTCTCTTTGTTTACCTCTTTCTGTTACTCTTTTATCTTTATCTCTCTCATTCTTTCTGCTTGCCTCTCTCTTTCTCTCATTCCTCTTTCTCACATATTCTCTCTCACCCACATTCTGCCTCTCTTTGTTACCCTCTCTTCTGAGATGTCTCTATCTTTATCTCTGCAATTTCACTTTTCCCTCTCTTTCTGTTACTCTTGTATCTTTATTGCTCTCATTCTTTCTGCTTGCTTCTCTGTTTCTCTAATTCCTCTCTCTCACATGTTCTCTCTCTCACTCTCTCTTTGTTTCCCTCTCTTCTAAGATTTGTCCTTCTTTCTTCTGTCTGATGAATGCCAAATGTTTCCTCATAAGGAAACGGTTAATATTACCAATATTAACATTCCTCTCTCTCTCTCTCTGTCTCTCTCTCTCTCTCTCTGTCTCTCTCTCTCCCCCCCTTTATCTCGCAATACTGTTTGCCCTATTTTTTATTATGGCTTTTTTATTTTTCTCTCTCTCTAGTCTTTTTATTTACCTCTCTCTTTCTCTATTCTTTTTATCTACCTCTCTCTATTCATTTTATCTTTTTATTCTTTTTATCTACCTCTCTCTTTCTCTATTCTTTTTATCTACCTCTCTCTTTCTCTATTCTTTTTATCTACCTCTCTCTTTCTCTATTCTTTTTATCTACCTCTCTCTTTCTCTATTCTTTTTATCTACCTCTCCATCTCTCACACTTAGTTTGAATCCCTGTTTCTCTCTCTAAATATATATCTTTCTATCTATAAAATTCTGTGATGTCCATCCATTCGACCCTCTGACAGCCATACAGTGACCGATCAGAACAAAATTTGGGGGAGAATTGCAAACAGGTCAGGAGGTACAAAGTACACTTGGTTTTACCAGGGTGCATAGCTTAGTACAATAAATTTTCATTCTTTTTTATAAATTAAAAGTTTTATTAATTAACATACAAAATACATAATGAATATTTCTATATAAATAAAGTGCAGTGTATGTGTGTCCATCTGTTTTTTTGGCCTTGGTGAATCATAAACAACCTAAAGTAACTACTGTAGTTTCATGTGATTAAAAATTAAATAACTCATTTAAAATTAAATTTAAATATTGAACAAAGTGAAAGGTTTAAAAGATAATTCTTTATTAAAGCTTTAATTTTAATTTCATTTTTCATCACAATTGCAATTGATAGCATCTAATTAAACCATAATTAAAACTTACATGGAGTGCAGTACATTACTCATATGTTTGTTTAATTTCTAGCATGCATACTGTGACGTATTCAAAATATTACATAGTTCGGGTTCCTTAATGTCTTTTAAGAGTGAGCTTATTTGAAGGAATCATAAAGAATGGTGACTGTAAAAGAAAAGAAAAATTGTGTGCAAAATAAATGTAAACGAACTATGACAATCGGTTGTGTATATGAAGAAAGATTTTGACAAATTAAGGTCTCAAATAAAGATAGTTTTACTTTTACTAAATTCTTATAACTTTTACATACATAGGATGCTGAGGGTAAAAGGCCAATGGCCCCAAAAACCCCTGCAGTAGCTAGTTTAAAGTCCACTCAAAGGGCATCTTCTAGGCTAGTACTCCATAAAAATGCAATATATTTTTGCATATCTTTTCTTGAAGTTTTTATCTATACAAGAATCCAGTTTCCAGTTCACCGTGTTTACAAGAACTATAAACAAATCACAGCTAAACGCTTCAAAATGTTGAAATTTGGCTCCAGGAAGAAATATTTAAACATGTTCAGTTCTATGTTGCATGCTCAAGAGTAAGAAATCCTAAGATTTTATTCTTTGCTATTAAAAAGGAAAAAAAGAAATTTTTTTAAAAAAATATTGAAATCCTATGAAATTAAGTTAAAGAAATTATGAAACCGCAAAGTAGGTTTTTTTGTCTAATTATTTTTCCAAACAAATTTCATTGATTGTTTTGTGAAATTGTGTTGCAAAAAATTCTTTTAAATTTCTTTCTATCTTTCCTTTTTCTTTTTCTCTGCCTCTCATCTACTTTCTGTATTCTCGCTGCATCAGTTTCCCTCTCATTCTCTTTACATTTGATTCTCTGTCTCTCTTTCTATCAGTCTCTCAATCTCTCACTTTCTTTCAATCAGGCAGCCACATTCTGTCACTGTTGCCCTCCTCTATGTATCTACCTCTCACTAAAACTATCAATTTCCTTTTCTTTTTGTTTAGCTTATTCTCTTTCACTCTCATCTATCAGATCCTCTTCACAATACTCTGTCTTCATTTTTCCCTGTCACTCTTTTCTCTCTAAGCCAATTTAACTGATAAGACCAACAATACTTTGACACATGCAAAACAATCATAACCATCACATTTTATCAATCTAAGGTGATGGCATAGTGGAGATAATATGATGCTACATCCTATGGGAATGTAGGTTCAATTCTCCTCACCAATTACTATAACATAAGCAGCAGAATGAATGCACAACAGCAGACAAAATATGTCCAAAAATGGACTTGATCAAAATATTACACCAAAAGCTGAATTTATTTAACTTCTGCAAAATCTGTTTTTCAAAATAACAATTTCTTAGGTTATTAGTGGATATAGGTAAGCTAATTTTAGTAGTAGGGGGACGATGATGCAGATGATGATTGTGGGGTTTATTGCGGATGAGGTAGAGGGTAAACAGTGATTGTCAGGGTGGGAGAACTGACTGATCGATAAGAGAATTGAGGATTATGGTGTTACAGACGGGGGTAATGATGGATGTATTATTATGATGATGATGATAAAGCAGTTGTTTATTGTGGTGATGATGATGGAGTAATAAAGATGTTCATTGTGGTAATGATGATTTGGGTAATGAAGATGATTTTTAATGTGGAGATAGGGTTAATGAAGATGTTTACTGTACTGATGATGGAGGTAATGAAGGAGATGCTTATTGTGCTGATGGAGGTAATGAAGGAGATGTTTGTGGTGATGGCGAGATGGGAGATAATAGAGAAGTTTATTGTGATGATGTTGATGGGGGTAATGAAGGAGATACTTATTGTGCTGATGGAGGTAATGAAGGGGATGTTTATGGTTGTGATTAGAGTAATGATGGAGATGATGTTTGTGTGGCTGGTATAATTAAGGGCTTTGCTGATTGTGGTGGTGATTGAGGTGAAGGGACGATATTTGTTGGATGGGGATGATGTGTTTGTGGTAATTATAGAAGTGGTGGGGTGATGATGAAGATGATGACTGTGGTTGTTACAGGGGTTGGCGGGGTGATTAATATTATGCTATATATTATTTATAACTAGCAGAAACTATGCTTTAGACAAGAGAGATTGTCCATAATGTAGCAAAAGTCAAAGAGACGGGGGCAACGGGGTCAACAGTTTCAGAGTGATGCATTGACATTTATCCACCATTTGAAATGTATTTATTAGTTGAATTTATATCTGCAATCTTCACTGTATGTTTGACTGTTATGATTAATGAGGAAGTGCTGGATTAGATGCCTTGAAAAAATTTTTTATTTTTTTATTTTATTGAAAAGTCAATATTTCTTTCTTTTATGGGGTGCACCTTCCAAAATGCAGTTTGTGGGATGCACCTTCTAAAATGAAGTTTGTGGGTGCACCTTCCAAAATGTAGATGACCAGAGCCTAGCAGCTGATCTCTCTTCTGATTGAGCTCTAACAGCTTGTAACTTTCAGTACCTTAAAAATGAAGCTCATCATCAGTGAGATGAACCTAAATTCTCACCAATCATGATGAATGGCTGCACTCTCAAAATGGTTCCTTGCTTTGAGTGTCTCTTTGAACTCAAGTTCAACTCAGGCCTCAAGTGGAACTCATATATGCAATCAATTGCTAAATATGTTGTTTTATTTTTAATCAGTATCATTCTATGCAAGGCAGTAAAGCCACTAAGACACAAGGGGTTTACAGGGTGTGGAAGAATTAGGAACAGAAACAGTAATAATGAGCAGGAAGAGGGAAGAGTAATCAGAAGGACAGTAGATAGTGATTGAGATTGCATTTAAATTTTGGCAGATTAAAGTTGGCTGGAAAGCATGGATCTGGAAGGGAGTTCCACAAGTGAGAAGCGTGAGAAAAGAAACTGTTAATTTTGTGATTACATCTAGGTAGCTCAACTATACATTGATGAGATCTTGTCATCAGTCTAGAGCAGTGCTTAAATTCAAAAACCCTAGGGTACCATAGCAAAGAGCTTATTTGAATAATTACCATGAAAGTATTTATAGAAAAGATTTAGGGAAGCAAACTTATGGCAGTGGAGAAGTGACTGAAGCTGAGACACCAGATCAGAACCAATAATATTGGTGATTCTTCTTTGGATTTTATCAAGGAACTCAAGTTAAATAACAGGGGCAGTGGATCATATGTGGCAGCAATATTCTAAGCATGGATGAATGGTAGACTTATAGATATGTAAGATAGATTCTGGAGAGAAAAATTGTCTCACCTGACACATTGAGCCGGCTTTCTTAGCAGCTGGCCTAGTAATGGATTCAATATAGTCTTTTCACTTCATTTCAGCTGATAATGTGAGCTCAAGAAAGAACAAGTCACTTTCCTGGAAGTTAGCATCAACCATGCTGATGGAAGGCAGAGAGAGGTTAGATGATTAATGGAGAGAAGTTTAGTTTTGGAGTGTTAAAATTAACACACCATATTGTCATCTCTCTATACCATTCCAGAAATTACCAGACTTCCCCTGCCATGCTCTATTTTTACAAGAGTTAGATCAAACTCTTGACCTGCCTATCCTCTCTTTCCAGATTTAAAAAATTTTTATGTGACCTTTCAGGTGATTACTTATTTTCTATCCTACGACCCTTTGTCACACAGATGCTACTTCGTCTCTGAATTCATGGTAAATGTTCTAACAAGTTAGATTTCCTAGTCCCACAAGTTCAGACCTTTACAACTAAACCCCACCCAGCCATGTACACAATTATTCCCATTCCTTTCATATCCCATTGGTAAGAAGAAACATCCATTCTGACAGCTTCTTTCTAAAAAGCACTGCTTTGTGGAAAAGACTCCCGAGAGGATGCTTCCCTAATCACTACAGGCTTACAAATATATCATATTGAAACACCAGTTATTGTACGATCACCAAAGTTAAGCAACACCGAGCCTAGTCAGTATCTAGATAGGTGACTCCTTGGGAATACCAGATGCTGTAAGCTTGGATGTGCAGGTGGTGCAATAGATAACAGTTCAGAATTTGAAATTGGAGAGTCATGTTCCAATTCTCTCTCTCTCTCTCTCTATATATATATATACATATATATATATATACATATATATATATATATATATATATATATATATATATATATATATGTGTGTGTGTGTTTATAATTTGGCAGCAACTTTTCTTTTAAACATGTTGTGTTGAATGTCAAAGACAACATATTCCTGCATATTTTCTTTTGAATTTTCTTATATTTTCTAATGAAACTTTTTATTTGAAAATTATATCGAAATAAATATTGTCCGTAAGATAACCAAGTACTTTCGAACATCATTGTTCATCTTCAGGGTCAAAACTTTTAACAATGTCTTATATATATGTAGAGTCAAAAATTTTTAAAACATTTGCAAATTGTCTTGTAGCAGAATCATGTTGCTACATATTTTTACAAACTAAATAAACGTTACAAAATCATTTTAATTTCAAAAAAAGAGATGATGTTATCACGTGCATGGCAAAGATGTGAAGGCATGAAAAAGATTTTTATTATACAAGCCAAAAGATCGAAGAATACGTTATACTGAATTATTTTTGAAGGCTTGTTGCAAAAAGGTTAATTCATCGAAATTTTTAGCAAGTATAAGGATATCAACATAACGGAGGCATATGGTAGGTGTTTCAATAATACCAAAAATTTTATCTTCAAGATGTGACATATAAAAATTGCTAAATGTTGGACCAAGGACAGATCCCATAGAGATGCCATCCACCTGTAAATAAATATATATCCCCTTATGCTCAAATACCCATGGGAAAGGTATGAATCCATCTCATCTACCCACAGCTATGTGTTAATTAGTAAAACTTGTATTAGTAAATCATTATTATCTCAAAAAATTCTTACAATGTAAAAAGTTTCCTGGCTTTAAATAACTGGCAAATAGTTGATAAGCTGTAAAAATCAAATCAGTCAATCAAAACCCAAACTACTATAATCTTAATCTCTTCAAATCTCATGTCAGCCATTATCTTTCCTACATATCTTCATAATCTTCAATTCTTACATCCATACAACAACCTCACTCAGTAATCCTCTAGCTTGAGTGGCTCCTGGACATTGTATTGGGTAAACATTAGAAATAAAAACTGTTTTTTTTTCATCATAAGCCTTCAGACTTAGTGATAATCTATGTAATTACCAGAATAAGAATTCATTTAAAACTTGTAAATAAGACAAACGTTAAGAACACTTTCTTTTACTTATTTATTTTCTTCTTTTTTATTTGTCCCAGTTGCGATTACACTCCCCATTATTCCTCTGAAGTTTCTGAATATGAATTGAATTTGATGAACTTCAATTTAAATGCCATATTTATTCAGGTATAATACAATGAATGTAAAGAAACAACAGCCACAATCAAGTGGATTGAGTATACTAGCTTACCGTTTTGTGTTCCTTCAAGACGTTGATCATGGCCCTCCACAACGCTTTATCATTTGTAGTTCTTTTATTCATCTTTTCACCATCCCTATCATACCCTATTCTGACATCCACTTATGCAAGCTTGTCAGATAGGTTACTTGCTGTGTCTCACTTGCCTTCAGTATGTCTTGTGAGTGTCAAAGTTTCCAAGCCCTCTTTTCTCATTAAGTGTCCTAGAAATTTCAATGATCTCTTTCTGGTTCTAAGTATAAGCATCCATTTTGTTTCCATTTTTCTTAAAACTTCCTCATTAATCATATGTTCAGTCCATGGTATTCTTAGCATCCTTCTGTAGAACCACATTTCTGTTGCATCAAGTCTTTTCTTCATCTGTGAGGCGATTATCCAACATTCGCTATCACATAGAAAGACTGATATTACATAAGTGTTCAGTACTCATTTCTTTGTATTTACGGAAATTTTTACCATTCTTAACATTTTGCTGTCCCATTTTCCATCATCCAAGTGATTCCATTCTGACATGAAATATATAAAATGATATCATTTGTTAGGGGCAAACTCATGAACGAAATTGTAATTACAGCGCCTCTTAGAAATTTCTAACCAGAGTATATTGTAGCTTTTGTTGTACTAAAATGAAATACTGTGTTAATTTATTTGTAATCTATGGACATGCTGTTTATATGACTCAAGATAATTCATTGTCAGAAAACTTAGTCCGTAGACTAATTAGTTAATTACTCATAAATGCAATACAAGTCATTAGTCATAGATACAATATATATTTATTAAGACTAATTTTAACCAATGAAATTTTCACCTTTTTCTGATTTGAAATTTCTGATGAATCTTAATTCTTCAGTTAATGAGTGAATAAACTCATGGCAAATTCTATGACAATAAAATATCCGTAGAAATTCCCCTATCACATTTTTAAATATTTGAGCTTAACAACTTTAACAAAATATTGCAATAACAATCATAAATATGAATGCTGGTCATTATTTTAAGAAGTAAGGGGGTACAAATGAAAAGATTTTAAATTAACAACTTTTCCCATTTAACCAAAATAGGCATTAAACACTTTTATCTTCCCTTTTTTCTTTCATTTTTTTCACTGAAACCAAGCAACATCTTTCATATATCTTTTGTCTTCTCACACAAAATCAAAACAGAATAGAGTCCATAATTTAATAGGTATTGGCAGGGCATAGCAGTTGTGATAATGAAAGGAGAAACAAGCACAATTATTATATAACTTGTTCAGTAACTGTTGTCAAACGTCCATGGGTATGACGGTAAACTGCATCCGCATCCATGGGTTTGACGGTAAACTGCATCTGCGTCCATGGGTATGACGGTTAACTGCATATGCATACTGGGTACGGTGATAAACTATGTCCAACAGAAAGGCTGTTTTTGAAAAAATAAGGTTGTCGGCTATACATTTTTGGAAAAATAGTATTAACAGCTATACATTTTCAAACAATACATTTTTGAAAACCAAATGTTTCCAGCAATACATTTTTGAAAACCAAATGAAAGTCACTCAAAATCATTTTTGGCATAAAATGACCTCTAAGGTTGGAATGCCGTTTAACAAAACAACCAACCAAACAACCTGTTGTCAAGAGGATCAAATTTCAAATTGAAATTGTTCATTTAAAATACTATACTTATTAGAAAATATATTCAGTCTAAATACAGAGCCAGGAAAATTACTTCAAAGGGCTGTCAATTTTGGCTTATATTCATCTTGTTACCTGCGGGTGGGTGTTCCCAGAGAGAAAGGGAAATTTGCCAATGCAACACAGCTATCCATTTCAGTTTCATTCAAACTGTATATGTGTAGGAATATTTTAATTGAATGAAACCTAAAATAATTTTATTTATTGCCGAATAATTTGCAAAAAGTTCAGTAAAATCCTATAACTGTCTGACATTTACAATTAAGAAAAAATTTTTTCTTGTCTCCAACTTTATGATTTTATTGTTCAGACAAGAGTAGATGTTGTCTAGACTGGGCGCAAAATGCTGCAGTGTCTTATGTCAAAATTAGTCAAAGTGCATTCGTGCATGTGCCTGCATGCATGTGCTTGTGCACATATTAAATAACATAAGCAGATGTAAGTCACACACACACAACACAAGCATATATGTATATGCATCATATATGTGCCATGCAATGTCACACATCAACTGTGTATGACCGACAGAGAACCAGCTCTTCTTTTATAATGTAAATCTTTCCAAAAAATTTTATGCAAGTTGATTTTCGTGGATGTATCTTTTTATAGTAAATGTCTTATTCTTTTAAATATTCATAAAACAGTCATGTATCTAATATAGAGAAAGTTCATAGCTTTTTGAGACAATGTCCTCACAGTTTACAGGAGAAAAGTAGGTACAAGCATATTGATTTAGTGAATTTGATATGTACTTGTTGACAAGTCTTTTGACCTCTAGCTCTTTGCTCTTATGTGATAAATCCTGGAAGGACTTCTAGTTCTCTAGGGATCCTCTCAATGTAAAGATTAAACAAGTCCTGTAAAGAAGCACATCCTTGTCTATATGTTTGTATTTGCTTAATTCATTTTCTATCTAATGCAGGCAGTTTGTTCCCAATAAATGTCCTAAATTTTTGTAATATTTTTCCCCAGTAAATCAAGTTTTCATGGTATTTCAAATAACTCTTTGTATTGTAACTTTAAAAGTACAGAAAATATTTATTGACATAAACATAGCTAACTTTCTCTAATTAATGATTTTAAAATAAATGAAATGTATTTTTCTCAGTTCAAATCAATGATGATTTCATATTTTATAACATATGTTGTAAAAGGAAGACGTAATAGAAGGAGATGACAAGACTTAACCATTTGTAAGCTATTTACATTATTCAGACTATTGTCCTCATCTTTGTCGCCATATTTATTACGTTTCGGCTGTTGTATGCTCCAGCCTTCTTCAGGTGGTTGGAATGTTGAACTGAACCCTTTATTTTGCTCACTGGGGTAGACTGTTCTAGTTCCATGAACCATGTTTAATGGATGTCAGTTATCAGTTATTTCCTGTTAATTCCCTCTGAAAGTTCTCCACTGCCTTGAGGACACATGGCACAGTGGATAAAGGCGTTGGTTAGATCCAGTGACAGGACTCAAAGAGTGTGAGCTCAATACCCAGTTAAGGCAGTGGAGAACTTTCAGAGGGGAATTAACAGGAGATAACTGATAATTGACATCCATTAAACATAGCACGTGGAACTAAAACCCCAGTCTACCCCAGTGAGTGAAATAAAGGGTTCAGTTCGACATTCCAACCACCTGAAGAAGGCCGGAGCGTACAACAGCCAAAACGTTGTAATAAATATGGCGGCAAAGATGAGGACAATAGTCTGAATAATGTAAATAGTGTACATAATACCTCATCTCAGAAATATAGACAGATATTTAACCATTTGTATAGGTTTAATAGCAAACAAATACACATGTTACATTCAAATGAATATGGCAGGTTCTTAATGAGAAAGGGAGGTAACTTTGTGTCCTTAGGATACAGCAGAGTATCTGCCAGGGTACAACTAATCTAGGGAAAGTCACAATTTACACTACAACAACTTATATAGGGTGTTTCATTAAGACAAATTATATATAAGGGTGTTTCATTAAGACGGATCAAAGTCAGCCGTAATTAAATTACTGTTACTGGTAAAAATTTATTTATTTCTCTATTGGATCATGTTATTTAAGTCATGGCAATTATGTGTGAAAAATAATATCATCCAAATGTCCACCAAATCTGAAAGAAAAAGAAAAAAAATCATTAGACACTTAAACTTAATTCATATTTAAAATCTGTCCAAGTTATTGGAACACACTTTATTTGAATTTATGACAGTTTGGGTGAGCTCTTCATATTACCTAGACTTTTTGAATGTAAGTGCTGTACTAGACTGGCATCAAGATCTCATCAATTTACAGTTGAGCTAGTTAGATGGAACCATAAATTCTATGCTAACAGTTTCTTTTCTCTCACTACTCGCTTGTGGAACTTTCCTTCTGGCTCCATGCTTTCCAGCCAGCTTTAATCTGCAATAATTTAAATACAATGTCACTTGCTATCTACTGCCATCCTGATTACTCTTTTCTCTTCCTGCTTATTATTAATGTTTCTGTTCCTAATTCTTCCACACCTTGTAACCATTTGTGTCTTAGTGGCTTTACGGCCTTACATGGAGTGATACTGATTAAAAATGAAAAAGATCATGTTTCTTCACAAATTCCTTTGTCTTTATCATCTGTGAATTGCTATCCATTCTTGGGAAATGTAGTGAAGTGGTTTCTCTGTGCCTTCTCCATGGTGTGGAATTCAAAATCTTCGTACTCTTAGATAAATTGTCAATCAAGGTTAGGGGAGACCAGTTTACCCTACGATTTAATCTATAGCTCTCAATTCATGCCTTTTCAAAGAGCATTTGTACAAAATTGAACACAACCGATGAGCTGGTAACTTCTTTTGGTGATTCTACTTTAATAGTTTATGAAAAAATTATATTGAATCCCTAGCAGTCAGGGAGAGGGAAAGATTCAGCCTTACCTAAGGGAATTTATGCGAAAGTCAATGCAGTACAGCTTGCTGATTCCACTTTACGTTGCAGCATTTGTTACACTACCCACACATCCAATATTATTGCTAGTGATAAAACATTATCATATGAAAGCAACGCTAATTAATACTAAAAGTTAGTTTATTCCTTATTTTCAGTCTGCACTGAGTCATTGCAATAAAAAGTAACTGGAATTAAGATCAAAGAAATTCCTAGGCAAAAAAAAGTAATAATAAGCATCAAGCATTGTTAAGCAAGTGAATTCGGTCAATTAATTGCTGGTCGATTTGTTGTGAAGTCAGTTTGCCGATAGAACAATTGAACACCTTGACAGAAGAAAAAAATAAAAGTTTGATTTTGGGTACTTTATTTTATTCCTCTCCAAGAAATGTTCAATCTTATTTTTTATCTAAAACAGTTTAATATTTTAATATCAAACATATTAAACTTCAGAATTGTATTTTTCTATCAATTTTTTCATATACTGATTTATACTTTTGTATTTTTCTATTTTTTTTTGTGTATGTAGTCTCTTCTCCTGAAAGTAATGCAAGAAATGGCAATTATTACACTTACTTCTGTCACAAGCAAAGCATGGTTCATTGGTTATAGAATTTGATCTTAACTCTTCTTAACTTATATTTGTAAGTTACAATTAGCTTAAGATTGGATTCCATGACAAATGAACTAATATATATATATATATATATATATATATATATATAATTTAATTTAAAGAAAAAACAGACTACTTTAAGGTACTATTGTAATAATTTATTTCACAAGAGAATTTATTATTCTCTGGATCTTCAGACTTCATTTTCAAGTTTGAAAAAATGAAATTAAAATTTACACTTTTGAAGGGCAGTATTAATCTTATATAAGATGACATAGAGGGTGATGAGGAATAGTGTGAGAGACATGGTCAAAATTAAAGAGGGAAGGGAGAGTTTTAGAATTTATTTTTATTTTAACTACAATACTTAATATTGAGGAGGAGGGGGGTTTAAGGACCTGACATTGACCTATTTAATTAGTCAACTCATCAGAAATGATATGATATATATATATATAGTACACACTATAGTAATGCAAAATTACCTCATATGGGGAATAGACGTATTTCAACTGACAAAAACTTCATCAGACTTATTCAACTCCAGTATATCGACTGATATTGTGTCGGAATGAGAAATTTAATTGTGACAGCTGTCAAAAAATTAATACAGAATTTATCCATTTCAATGTTTCAGTCAGAAAAAACTTGGATTATATACCAACAAACTATAACCTTTTTATATATATATATATATATATATATATTTCATTTGTGTTCTAGTTGGCTGAAGATCACAAGAGCATGAAACTTGTGTAGCAACTTGAACTGTCCTTCATTGAATGTTGATGTGTTGATGCATTTTTTTTCTGTTGAGATAGTTTAAGCATTGAGCACTTTAATTTACTGCATAAGTAGGTGTTTGTCTTTTGGTTTTTCCTCGTTCAGGAGTTTTTTCTTTTCTAAGGTATTAGGTCATCTGGCAAGTTGTCTGTTGGTCACACTAACATTGTCATGTTTTTAGTATATGCTGGACTCTCCCTTTGATTTCAATGTATGTGGGACCAACAACGTCATCCAGTTTTTATGTTTGTGTCATTTGTGACACTTCAGTCCTGCTCGTGACCTGCATACAAGTCCACATATTGGATTTTAAGACATAGAAACAGGAATATTTGCTGAATCTTTTTGCTGTTGACTTTTGTACAGGATGTCCCAAAAGTGTGACAAGGTTTTAATATTTAATAATTATCCAGGGAATTATATTTTTCTCATATTTTTTCAAAATAACAAAGTTGTAGGTTTGTAATTTTATTATGAATAAGTTCACAACTCAACAACAAACGAAAATTGTACAACTTTATTTTAAAAATCAACATTCAATTGCTCAGAAGAAAATATTAAACTTGTATTAAACAGCACAGAAGAAAAACAGGAAATGCCCATTCAATGATGCTCTTTGCAACTGAATGTGTCTTGGACGTCATTACATTGCTTTATGAAGTGAGATTTACACCAGGATTTCTACAAAATCCAGTTTTACTACAGGAAATAAAGCCAATAGATTATGAACAGTGGCTTAAGTTAACCCCATGAATTCGTTGGTCAGAGTTATGGAGTATTTGCTGAAAAGAATCTATGAATGCAAGACTGACAAATGGATATAACTTACCATGAATTATTTTCCATAATTTAGTTAAATTTCCATTTAATGATTTTCATTATTACATAGATAAATTCATATATATATATGTATAGTCATCCACAGACAGACTGTTTTGCTGTTTCACAGCTCATCAGTGTGGCTAGACATCCGATCACTTCAAGCTGGGATCAAAACATGACCAGTTTAGTATCAGTTGGAGATTCTAACCCCTAGGCTATCAACACCTGGCAGAGAGAAAGGTGAATTTTTGTGTATTTATTTTATCATAAACATGCCAGTGACCTACAGAACTCAATCCAGTTTGGAGAGTCTTGCATTATCAGCAGTAATAGTAACTGTTTACAAGTTTGCGCTTTTCTCCCCATATATATAAATGATTAATACAAATATAAAATTTGTCACTTAGCTGAATGATATTGTATTCAGCATCCCAACTCCAGAGTTTCATAGACAAACCATTTTGTATATCGTTCCGTCCACTCGTCAGGAGATTTCAGCAATTGACTGCAAATTTTTCTTATTTTCATAATTTTTATACTAAGTTAAAAAATAATTTATGTGCTATTTATTAGTGTTTGATTGATTATTTTCCCCTTTGTGTGCATATGCGTATGTGGTGTGTGTGTACAT
This sequence comes from Acanthosepion esculentum, assembly GCA_964036315.1. Classification (NCBI taxonomy): domain Eukaryota; kingdom Metazoa; phylum Mollusca; class Cephalopoda; order Sepiida; family Sepiidae; genus Acanthosepion; species Acanthosepion esculentum. The sequence goes on along the minus strand of OZ038508.1, from coordinate 5,059,324 downwards.
GTTGTGTATGTGGTGTGTGTACATGTTGTGTATGTGGTGTGTGTACATGTTGTGTATGTGGTGTGTGTACATGTTGTGTATGTGCGTATGTGGTGTGTGTGTACATGTTGTGTATGTGCGTATGTGGTGTGTGTGTGTGTATGTTGTGCGTGTGCATGTTGTGTATGTGCGTATATGGTGGTTATCTCACTTTTTCATTATTTTCTTGTCTCCTCATACTCTGACCCTATTTCCTTTTGTCTTTTAGATCTGAATGTCAAAGATAATGTAACAATGTCATTTATGGTTTCATACAGAACTTTTTGGTTATGAAGGTTAATTCGTTTTCCCAAATGTTCTGGGGTTTTCTTAATTTTTTGATAATATAGTTATATTCCGTTTTTATTTATTTATCTAATTATTGCTTAAATAATATTTATTTATTCTAATTAATGCTTAAATGGCAAAGTAAATATTTGTTTGTATGTATTCACTTACCTATTATTTCATTTTTCTTATTTAGTAGTTAGTAGCTTTTTCTTTACCTGGTTTGGTGGTATCTGAAATACTAGGGAATTAATTATGGAACGTCTTGTTTATAAGTATTTTTTTAATATATATTGACTAATGATTAAATGACAAAATAAATATTTTGTTTTGTTTCAACACTCCCGGTGTCTTAAAAAAAAAAAAGATCACTCAATAAGACACCAGGAGTGTTGAAACAAAATGGCTATTTTTGTAGTGATTTTATAACATATTTATATTATAATATTTAAATAAATAATTATGGGAAAATATGTTATACAACTATGTATATCATCCTAATAGTGGGTAATTGAATGAGAAAATGGAAAAAAATCCTGTTATGCATTTTGTCCTATACAAAGGATTTCTACAGACTAAATATTTTTTTATCGTGTATGTAGGGGGAAGGAAAAAATGAATGATGCCTGCTAGGTTATGCATGAAGGTACAAAATAAATAATTTAAATCTAATCGTAATTTGATCTTCATTTTTTTCTAGACGTTTGTTATATTTCATTATATTTGTGTGAGAAGGAAAACCACTCTCCTATAACTAATGTTGTAGTAATAACAGGGTGAATCCCCAATAGACCATTAGAATCCAAAGTAGACATGCATTGCACTTCTATCTTAAAACTTATCTTCAGCATCACCTTTGTCAGTGGCCAGTAACAATAAAAGTATGAAGGGAAAGGCAAAAAATGAGGGACTGAATCTAAACAGAATCCACTCTCCCATAATTAACATCCATCTTGATGCAATAAAAATTGACTCCATATCTATTGTCATTCTAACCTCCTTATCCCAACCTTCAAAAATGAATGCCTTTTATATTCACTCCCAACCCCCGGAGTAAAATTAAAAGTGTAAAAAGAAACATTAAGGAAATTGTCCGTCGTTCATTCAGTCTGTGATGCAGTGTTGGTGTCTCTACTGAAGAATTGCCAAATCCAAAAAAGACATGCAGTAAAATTCTATTTTACATGTAACAGCTTAAAGCTTTTACCGCCAACATTGTCAAGATCTAGTAACAATAAAACTATGAAGGTAGTCAGGGAATGAATAAAAAGTGAATCCACTCTCCCATAATTATCGGCTATCAAGATGCAACAAAATAGTTTCACTATCCATTGTCAGTCTTGACAGTCCAGCAAAATCAAGAAAGAAAAGTTTGATTTTACTTTTGTCTTATATTAGCACTAAGTTCTTTGACTGATCTGTTTTTGGTACGAGTAAAGCAAATATCTTCATTGCTTTCTTTCGCTTTTAAAACATGTCCATTATTAATGAAAACATTGTCCGCAATGGTCGTCCTCCCCCGAGTGATTGATCTAGCCATGGCTATCTGTTGTTAATGATAATACATCAACTAAAAGTGATGCTGCAGGTCTCCCCGGCAGGCTCAAAGTGGGAGTTGTCAGGTGGTGGAGAAGGTTTTCAGCGGCGCCAAACAGTAACTAACCCACCTACCAGCCACACCAAGAATCTGTCAGTGACCACCACACTGACCTCAGGTCATCACAGCATCTATTATATTGATTCTTCATCTGCCCTCCCCGTCTCATCATTCCCAGCATTATTATCATCACCCTCTCATCATTATCATCGTCGTCGTCTTCTGTGCCAGCGTTGTTTCAACCATCTTGCCAGCCATTCGCCTGCGTAATCAATCATGGCCCTGCCGCTAAATGAATTGCTTTCACAACGGACCACTGGCGTTTAGATTATACTCTCATCATCATACACCCTTGGTCGTGTTCTTGCCTGCCATCCAAGATCAATTTTCCAACTAATAAGTGTGACTTTCGTTTTCACCATGTCTGTTTGTATCTTTTCTATACTCTCCCCAAGCCAATCTTATTTCCTTGTGCAAGAGAATTACTTTTTCCTTTTTGGTATTTGTGTTACTTTTATTTTCACTTTCACTTTATAATCACACTCTCTATCTATCTATCTATATATATATATATGTATATCTACTTACCTGGCTATCTACTTTCCACCCTATCTTAATCTATCTCTTTCTGTCTCTATCTATCCTTTCTTTTTCTCACTTTTTCATTCACTCTTTTTCTTTCCCTCTTTTTATATTCCATCTTTCCTCACCTCTTTTTTCCTTCACTCTCTCTGGTTATCTTTTCTTTCCTATCCCTATTTTTTACTCATTTTCTCTTCTTCTTTTTTCTTTCTTACATTCTCTATCTTTTTCATTTTCTTTCTATTCCCTCTCTCTCTCTCTCTCCTCTCCCATTTTCTGTTTTTTCTCTTCTATTTGTTTAATTTATTCTTTTCTTCTCACCTTCTTTTTTCTTTCTCTCTCTTATTTTCACTCTCTTCTTGCTTACTTCTTACTTATTTAAGCTCTCTTTCTCTCTGCATTCCTTTTTCATTTACCATTGTTTGGACTTGATTAGGGGTTGGAGCAATGGATGGTATGACATTGCTTTTCTAGCTGGCTTTCTTTTGTGATCTTTGACATGGAATTGGCGTGAATGCGTGACACTGCATAGACATTAGGACAAGAAGAAGATGGCGTTGGAAGAGGAAAGGAAATAAAGGACTAACAAAGAGGAGGAGGAGAAAATGGAACAAAATAAAGAAATAATAAACATGAGAGAGGAAAGAGAAAGACATAGAAAAAGAAAATAAGAACTAGTCAGGCCTAAAAAAAGGAGAGATTTAAAGAAAGGACTGGGTACAATGGGTGTATGTAAGGGGCAGAACCGTTGTAAAGAGGTGGGACAAAACTCACTTCCATGACTCATTTGCCTGATACATTTCACTCAGATGAGATTTAACAAATCTCATCTCCAAACCTCTTTCCGCTGCTACCCACACTCTCTATATATCCCTCTCTATTAGTTTTTTTTTTTTCTTTCATTTCAGAAACAGATTGTTTTCAATGAAATGTGAATCGTCGTTCTCTTCTGACCTTTTTCTTTTTACCTGGAAATTCTTTAGTCTTTTCTCTTCTTTTTTTTTTTTTTTAAAAACTTTCTTACCTGATAAATATCAACTTTTATTGTAGTACCAAAGACAATGACAAATTACCCACAATACAGTGCACAAAAATATTGGAGCAACACCTCCCTATCAAGCATTTACAAGTCACAGACATGATGACTTTGGGGAGGTGAAGGTGTTCGAGAGTAGGAGAGAATGTCTACTTTAAAATGTTGCTTTTCTTTTCTTTTTTGGGGAAAAAAAGAAAAACCTTTTTTCGCTACTCAAGCCAAATAAGTTATTGGAAGAAAAGTTATTTGAGAAATCTTTACTATTGTCTCATTGTATACTGTTAAGTGATGTGACCTGTGATGTATATAAGTTGGTTGTAACCGCCTTGAAGAACTAAAGACCAAATTCTTGCATTGTATCAACTGATAGTTGGAATTTGATCAGGAATTGACATTCCCCTACTGATCTGTGTCTTTCTGTCTTCTTTGGCTTTGTTTTGCTCCTTTCTTCTTTTTTTTCCTTTATTTCTTTTTTCCTCTATTTCTCTTTTCCTCTATTTCTTTTTTCTTTTATTTCTTTTTTCTTTTATTTCTTTTTTATTTCTTTTTTCCTTTCTCTTTTTCCTTTATTTCTCTTTTTTCCTTTCTCTTTTTTCCTCTATTTCTTTTTTCCTTTATTTCTCTTTTTTCCTTTCTCTTTTTTCCTCTATTTCTTTTTTCCTTTATTTCTCTTTTTTCCTCTATTTCTTTTTTCCTCTATTTCTTTTTTTCTTTTATTTCTTTTATTTTCATCATTTTCTTTGTCTCTTTTCACTTCTACTTTTGTTTTCCACTTCTTTTTCCTTGGCCTTTTATTTCTTCTTTTTCTTTCTCTTTTATGCTTTCTTGCCTTCTTTCCTTCTCTTCTCCCCCTCCTACACTTTCCCTCCCTCTCTCTCTCTCATATATCTATGCTCTCTGCTGCAATGCATTCATAGCTAATTCCATATCATAAACCACAGAAATACTATATCAAATGTACATAAAATTAAAGATTTTCTTCTAGAAAATTTTACATATAAACTGATGGGTGTAAATCAGATATAGTTTTAGAAAATTACTTTCTTAGAATCTCCCCACCCAATATATCCTTCTATAACTCCAAATACCCACCATATATATATATATATATATATATATATATATATATATATATATATATATATATATATATGTGTGTGTGTAAGTTTCATTAAAAACGACAGACAAGGTACTACAGTTAAGTTTTTTATTTAATTTTTCTTGTGTACGAACAAGAGCTTTCTTTGCTGGACAAAGGGTGTGTAAGAACTGTCCAAATGTTTTATTTTTCTGAGCACTTTCAGCTATACCTTTAGCCATTATCAAGGATGATTTTGATTTTTCAGCTTAATTGAGTGTGTGCATTATGTATATGTCTTAGTGTGTAGTAGTGGTGTTTTAATTTCCAAATACGGTTAGCACGTTGTGGCTTTGTTCATAGTTAATATTGTTATGGGTAGGCTTTTTCTTTTTTGTTATTAAAGCCTCCATTATTTTTAAGCTTTTTTTACAGGTGGAAGCAATTAATATATTTGTGTTTTCTACTAATATATTTCTAATGGAGTCTGGTAAATTTTTGTGTGTGTTTAAATGGGTTCTAATGGAGCTGTGATCGGATAGGTGTAAAAGCCACAACGTGCTAACCGTATTTGGAAAATAAAACACCACTACTACACACTAAGACATACACATAATGCACACACTCAATTAAGCTGAAAAATCAAATCATCCTTGATAATGGCTAAAGGTATAGCCGAAAGTGCTCGGAAAAATAAAACATTTCAACAGTTCTTACACACCCTTTGTCCAGCAAAGAAAGCTCTTGTTCTTACACAAGAAAAATTAAATAAAAAACTTAACCGTAGTACCTTGTCTGTCGTTTTTAATAAAACTTGCATAAAAGAAGGACTGCTGCCTAAATATACAACTATATATATGTGTGTATATATTGATTTAAATATAAGGATCATATTTCCCATTTTATTGAGCATGAACCAATTACATCCGGGCATTCGCAGACTTATGAGTCAGCGATTGGTGAACACCTTTTAAATTCTGTCGATTGCAGGACGAATTATTCTCCTGATTTCTTTTCTGTCACATTTAGGGCTAGGACGAGGCTCCATTTAGATATCTTGGAGTCTCTTATTATTAATATGCAACGTCCTGCCCTGTGTAGACAGAGGGAGATGAAATTTGGGTTGGTCCTATTTGGGGAGATTACTGCTTAACCTAGAAAATATTTAGGGCATATCAGGGTTTTTTTTCTCCCTCTTCCTTTAATTTTCCCCCCTTATTTTTCATCTCGGTAATCTGTTTTTAACATCAGACATTGATAATAATTTTTCTTATCAACTTCTTTGTTTGAATCTACCAACGATTATTTTTCTGAAGAAGTGTCGGCCGAAAGGTGCCTTAAATCCCCCTTTATTCGCTTGACGAGGAAATGGAACTAATGTCTTTGATTTGGTAAAAAAAAATTGAATTCAAAGGCTTTGGCTTCCATTTTCGAAACATGGTTATCACTGTGTAGCGATAAAACCATATTTTAAATCAATTAATATATATATATATATATATATATATATATATATATATGGTTGACTCTCCCATTGTATTCAACATATGAGGGTCAAGCAGCTCAGTTCCTAGGGAATGACAGCCCAGACATCAGCACATATGATTTGATTCTAGTGGTGAAGGCTTTGTGCAGAACCAACCACACTTTTTGAAGGGCTGAATACAGAGACCTGGTGCACTAAATGCCACAAGTTCCCCAAACAAATTTGAATTTAGAGTTGTCCTTGTTCTAGACCCCTTGCCACCCAAGGCTACAGAACCCAGTCTATCCTGCTATTTATCCATAGCTGGAGGGAGAAGAAGAAGATTCATACCTTTTCCCAAGGGTATTAGCACGTAAGTGAATGTAATGGATTTGACTGGAATTCAAGCTCAGCTCTCCGATTCTTCTATCTAAGCCACTATTCACTACCGTACCATTCCTCCTCTCTCTCTCTCTCTCTCTCTCTCTCTCTCTCTATATATATATATATATATATATATATATATATATATATATATATATATAATTACATAATTACCTTCTAAGTATCCGATGAAAGGGTGTCCACTTAAAAAAAAAAGAAAAATTCCCCGCAAACAACTTAAATAGAGCACACACCATTGTGATTGGCTATTGATCAACTACCAATCAAATGCGCAATGACGGGGTATATTATAGAAGTTAGTGTCTGTGAGCATTTTTTTAGAGGGCGTATCAGAGTCCGATCAGCTCTGATGGGGTCGATTTGGTGAGGTCAGTATGATGTTTGAAAGACCCGAAACTGCCCAATGATCCAAATCAGAACATCACTGACGACGCCCTCTAGCGCTAAAGAGCGTATATTCAAAGTATATATATATAGTTCCACTCTTACTAATTCTATTTTTATTCATTCTTTTTCTCTCTTTTCAATACAATTTTTTCTTCTTTTTTTACATTTTATCTTTAGTTCCTCTCCCATTTATCTCTTTCTTTTCTCTTTTCCTAGCTCTCTCTTCAGTTATCTTTCTTTATATCACTATTTTTATATATTTTTACTCATTTTTCTCTTTTTTTCTTTCACTTTCAATCTCTGTTTCTTTTTTAAGAACTTAGTTTGATGCATTGTTGATCTATTGGGTAACAAAAAGGTTAGAATTTTGAAATTGTTTATTTTGATGCAATATTTTTGTATGATTTACTTGTGTTTTCTTATTTTTATTTTATAGAGCACAAAAGCAATAAAGGAATAGTGAGAACAAGGACATCTATGTTAAATTTCTCATCAAATGGCTCTCAATTTGTAGATTTTATATATTTTGAAGAGAATTGCAAGTCAAAAATGTGTTTATCAAACAGAGAATGCTTACACCTCTTCTACTTCTTCTTATTATTATTGTCCTACCTAATATTATTATTATTATTTTTATTATATATCATTATTATTATTGCTACCCAAAAACCTGTCTTGCAAACATTTTTATTAATCTATTTATAAATAAAGGGGTACATATAAAAAAATTTGAAATTGACAACTTTCTCAATTTCAGTGAAACAGCTGTTTAAACCCTTTTATCTTACCTATTTTTTCTTTCTTTGTTTCTTTCATTTTTTGATTGAAACCAAGTAGCATCCCTGATATGTCAGTGTTTTCATGCAGTCAAAACGAAATAGTCTATTATTTATGATGTATTGGCAGGACATAGCGATTGTGTGAACTAACAAAGAGAGGGAAAGCAGAATTATGATAGAGATTATTATTATTATATTATTAACAATTATTATTCTTATTATTGCCCTGTTGTTATTATTATTGCACTACATAGTATTATTATTACCCCCAGTATTAGTTTTATTATTAACCAACTTGTATTATTATTATATATTATTATTTTCCTATTGAGTATTATTAATGCCCTGATTTTTTAATATTATTATTGTTTCCTTAGTATTATTATGAAATATTATTGCCCTAGCTATTTATATTATTATTATTACTGCACTACATAGTATTATTATTGCTCTCAGTATTAGTTTCATTATTAACTAACTTGTCTTGTATTATTATTATTATATATTATTATTTTCCTATCAAATATTATTAATGCCCTAATATTCTTTTATTATTATTGTTTCCTTTCACAGTATTATTATAATATATTATTATTATTTCCCTAGTTATTGATATTATTACTCTACCTTGTATTATAATGGATGTTACCTGCTTTATCCAATATAGTGTTACTATTAGGGTTTTTAAAACATGACCTAGTAGCCAGTGTTACAGTCAGTTGAAATTTATAAACTTTTTCTATTAAAACATTTTTGCAGGAAAATAGGTTTCACAAGTTCAGAAATTGTTATCACTCTTTCCATTATTGATGGCATTTCCTTCTTAATCTTTTGTTTGAAGTAGTGTGGAAAGCTAACATCTTGATTGTATCATTATTTGAGTTACATGTGATGTTGATTTTAGTTGTTACTGTTGTTGAAAGTCCTCAAAGATGAGGTTTCAGCTACTTGGTATAGTTCTATGGGATTCTGTAGTGCCAGTCCATTAGGTTCGAAGAATTATTTTCCTTTATAAGACCTACGAGGCTTCATTCACTGTCAGTATTTCAGTTTTTAAAACATGCTCTTTGCAGTGTTGGAAAGAAAACCAAACTGATTATTTATTTCTGATAACTTAAGTTTTAACCAAATTAAATAGTATTTTTCTTGTTGGTACTATTAATTTGGTAATGTGTTGAGTAAAGCTTGGAAGTTTTCCACTAATTTTATTTTATTTCTACATGTATTGGCAAGTATTTCACCATAGGTATATGTTACAACCATCAAGCAATGTTACCAAATCAATGAAACTCTTTAAAACTATTTCTCACATACTGCATGCACCTGAAGAAGACTGGAGAATGGACAAGTTGAAATTTTAGTAAAAAAATAAACATGGAAGATACTAGTCTTCATAATCTATAGAAAGATTCAACATGAAATTTTCATAGATTTTGTTGTCAAATGTTTATGCATAAATGTCTGTTTATGCTGGCACTCTTTTTACATTGATGTTTTACCAGACTATGTTAGTTACTCTAACCCACTCATCTTAAATCAGTGTGTCTAGATTCAGTTAATAAGGAACACATTTAAAAGCTGTTCATTAGCAAATTTTGAATGAAATCTCTTCTCCATAGTCTGTGAAGTTAACCCAGCATATTTTAAAATTAAACCTAAAAGTTGCAAGAGGCAAAATTCAAAATTTAATTTTAATCAGTTTTCAGTGTTCCAAATAAACTCATAGTTATATAGTTCAGGCCTTCCTTGTTTGATCTACCATTAATAATATGATAGCAGTGAATATAATATACATTAGTCCCAAACAATCTGCAAGGTATATGTTCTAAGAAACAGGCCCAGACGTTGCTTGAAACCAGATAGTATTGAAACTTCTTTATACACTGTCAGATTTAAACATGCAATTCAATGTTTTCACACTAAAACTGATACTGATAAAACTGCTCAGAACATACTTAGATTTATAAGATAAATGGATCAAGTGAATTTTAAATGTTTTTATTAAAAATATTTACAATAACTTAATTGATGATGTGAAATTTTATTATGCAACTTGAAATTTGTTCATAACAATAGTTATTGGTATTTTTAATTTCAGATATATAAATATGGCAATGAGTTGTAAGAAAGAGATATATCTCAAAATAGGAAAAACATATTGTAAAGTTTATTGAATGATAGGACCATAACATTGACAATTGTAAAATAAGTTGTTTTTGTTTTACAGCATATCAACCTTGATGGGTCATTTAATGCTGACAACTTTTTTCCTGGTAATATTTTTGTTTTGTCAAGAATCTATTTCTGGTGACAGTGTTTTCCTCAAAAATATATAGCTGGTAATATTTTTTAAAAATGTATTTCTGGTAATATTATTTTAACTGTATTGCTGGTAATATTATTTAAAAAAATGTATTGTGGTAATATTATTTTAAAAAATGTATTGCTGGTAATATTATTTTTAAAAATGTATTTCTGGTAATATTATTTTAACTGTATTGCTGGTAATATTATTTAAAAAAATGTATTGTGGTAATATTATTTTTAAAAATGTATTGCTGGTAATATTATTTTTAAAAATGTATTGCTGGTAATATTATTTTTAAAAATGTATTGCTGGTAATATTATTTAAAAAATGTATTGCTGGTAATATTATTTAAAAAATGTATTGCTGGTAATATTATTTAAAAAATGTATTGCTGGTAATATTATTTAAAAAATGTATTGCTGGTAATATTATTTTAAAAATGTATTGTGGTAATATTATTTTTAAAAATGTATTGCTGGTAATATTATTTTAAAAAATGTATTGTAATATTATTTAAAAAATGTATTGCTGGTAATATTATTTAAAGAAATGTATTGCTGGTAATATTATTTAAAGAAATGTATTGCTGGTAATATTATTTTAAAAATGTATTGTGGTAATATTATTTTTAAAAATGTATTGCTGGTAATATTATTTAAAAAATGTATTGCTGGTAATATTATTTAAAAAATGTATTGCTGGTAATATTATTTTAAAAATGTATTGTGGTAATATTATTTTTAAAATTGTATTGCTGGTAATATTATTTTAAAAAATGTATTGTAATATTATTTAAAAAAATGTATTGCTGGTAATAGTATTTTTTTTTAATTTATTTCTGGTAATAAATTTTTTACAAAGTATTTTTGGTATTAAAACCTATTTTTACACTTTCATAATGCTTTTTACCTCAGTTTTGGGGTAACTATTTGCCCATTTCTGGGACCATTACAGTTGCTACCACCCCAGGTCAGGGTGGACCTGGGGACACCAGCAATTAAGAGGTGGTTTCACGCTCCTCAAAGCCTCCTGATCAGAGGCCTTGCTGTTGGATGTAGTTTATCATCTTACCCTGGACGTGGATGTAGTTTATGATCATACCCAGGATGGGTAAAATAAGTTAAACAGATTTCATAGAAAAATTGAGAAATTAATAAAACATTGGCAAGATAAGAACCAGAATAAAAAGTGGCTCTAAGAATTATCACAAAAATAGATTTGAAAAAAATAAAAGGATTATAATCAATAAATGTGAATTGACCAGCAAGAAAATATTTGAAGAAGTTAATGTTTTGAATGTAAACAAAAAGAAAAATACAGAATATTAAGAACATTGGCAAAAGATATAAAAGTAATAAAACGACAACACTTAAGTAAACCTCAGAAAGAGAAAAAATACTGAAGTTAGACAAAAAAAAGTAAATATAAACTGATTTGTCAGCAGGAATTTTTGGTGAGAAATGAAAAACTAACATTGGATGATTGGATCCTTCATGGAAATAGTCAACCAAAATTGTTTAGGGTACAATATTGAGGTATTGGAATAATATGTTGGGAAAAGATAGTAGGCTGTAAAATTGTAGATTTCTTTAAAGTTGACGAATGCAGAAAATTATTCAAAATTCTTGGACAAGATATTTTTTTTAGTCAAACAGGTTACAACCAAGAAACTTTAAGCTAAAGCATATATTCCTGCAAGTTCTTGATCCGTCACATTCTGCAATACTGATTATTGCCTACATTACCCAACAAAGTATTTCAATGACATCAAGTTGATGGAATACCCTGAAGAAAACTTCTGCACCATCATTAAAAGAGACAAATATGAGAGCAAAGTTCAACAAAGATTTTCTGGGGAAACAATAAAAATTGCTACAAGTTTATAGTTGAAAAAGTAGAGAAGTTAAGAAATTCAATGGTTGATAAACTGATGTATTTCCTAGAATACCAACAATTGCATATCATCATGGAAAATAATAGAATAATTTATTCAGGTAAATTGGATATTGTATGGACAAGATGATTTTTGCAGTTTTCTAGGTTATAACTATCAAATAAGATTTGAGATTTTAAACCAAAAGAAAACTTTCAATCAATCATTGGATGAGAAGATAAAACAATAATCAAGGAAAGATCTTTATTTGAAGCAATTTTATTGTTGAAACAGTAGAAAAGTTAATAATTTGATGGTTGATAGACTGATGAAGGTTATAGCATAGCAAGATATCATTTATTAACATGGAAAATAATAGCATATCAAATATTGTTTGATTTAAATATGTTTCTGTAGCTTATATCTTTTTTAATTATTTTTAAACAAAAATTTATATTGTATTTGTTTTCCTAATAAATCATAAGAGTCTCTGTAACACCGTATCCTCACCCCACTGGACCCATGCACTCCACAAGACCATTGGTCCGGTATTGTCCAGTATTACAGGTTAGACACAATTCTCCAGTTCCCAATCTCAATTCAAAGTCACCCTCCAGCCACGTTGTGATTGTTTTGATCCTGGAGAGTGATCATCAGATCATAGAAATCCAGAAGCTCTCCATTGGTTCACCTGCAAGTTTATCGGGTGAGAATCGGGTTAACAGAATAATAAATATAATCAAGTCAATTCAATTTCGAATGGACAAAAGTTTGTTTTTTTTATATATAAAAGCAAACACAAAAAAAAATTCTTGTTGCACAAGGTTGAATGTTTCTTGTATGTGAACAATAACCAAACAAACACAAAAACTTCAAATAATTTCAGTAAAGGAGAGATGTGGCTTTTGTTTTAACCCTTTTTGGTCTGTTCTTAGCACAACTACTACAACCTTTGATATTCCCATTCTCAGTAGTAGTAGTAGTAGTAGTATTAGTAGTAGCAAGTGTAGCAGTACTTAGATGTTAGTGGCAGTATTTTTTCTTTGCCCTCATCTTCAGCAACACACAGTGGACACTTACTTTTCAATTTCTGACATCTCTCCACAAAATTCGACTGCATTCGAAGACAGACGAACCCAAAAACTCTCTCTGCCTCTTCTCGTTGGCTTGCCTCTTTATTAAGAGAACCGGCTTCACATCCCAGACTGGTGACTTATCTGCTTTTCTACTGCAAACATACTGACATACTACCAAAATACATCTTCACTCCTCCGAGAATAAACAATTTATTTTTTTCATTGATTGGTTTCCAAGGTTCACAACAAGACACTATTGTTTATCACCTCACTATTAATTATTCTGCAGCTCTTTGTAAACTACAGAGAGTCTTGTTTTAAAAATAAATTTTACATCAAAACATCCTTAATTTTAACTTTGATTCTTATAGTGTCAAAATCCATTTCTTTTTTTAAAAGTTTCAAATTATTATTGTTTCAGTAATTTTCGATTAGTAATCTGATATCTTTTGTACACTTACAAAAAGATTGTATTTCGTGTTCTAAATTAACTTTCTGTAACATTTACATTTCAAAGTCTTTACAGCATATTAACATCTTGATTATTCAAAAACGCTTCTCTTTCACTTGTTTTTTTTTTCTGTTTTACAGCATATTCTTCTTTATTATCACTATTATTGTTTCAGGGGTGATATCATCCCTGGCACATCTCCAAAACAAGTTCTAATCAGTAATTTTAGCTAAGATTGATTTAAGTTGAAACTTGCAATCTTCAGGGTGTTTCAAAAAAATTGATATCTGCAGTCTATATAACCTTCAAAAGCTGGACAACACTTTGCAGATATCTCTCCTGAGTAAGACCCCCCATAGAGGAGAACATGACTAAAGACTGCGTATACACCACCCCAGGCAGCTGTGGAAAGAAATATAAAGGAGAGACAGGCCACCACCTTCAGGTAAGGCTTCAAGAACACCAGAAAGCTGTAACACAATGGGAAGTGGAAAAATCAGGCATGGCTGACCACATATGGAGAGAAAAGGGAGATCACCGCCCTCTGTGGGATCATGTTGAAATCATAGACAAAGAACATCACTGGAAAATTTGTAAACTTAAGGGATCAACACATACACTAGGCCACAAAAACCTCCTGAGCCAACCAAGCATAGAAATGAATACAATATGGGAACCAATAATAAGGAGTGCAATATGAGCTCTGGTAAAAAACATATAATAATAACAGCAAAAATTGCAATATGAGCACTAGAAAAAAATGGTTGCTGAAGACATTAGGTTTATAAAAAAATGAAATTCATACACAGATGTCCTCAAGGACACATGGCACAGTGGATAAAGGCATTAGTTAGATCCAGTGACAGGATCCAAAGAGTACCTGGTTAAGAACTTGGAGAGGGGAATTAACCAGAGATAACTGATAACTGGCATCCATTAAACATGGCACGTGGAACTAGAACGGTCTACCCCAGCGAGTGAAATAAAGGGTTCAGTTCAACATTCCAACCACCTGAAGAAGGCTGAAGCGTACAACGGCCGAAACATTGTAATAAATCTGGCGGCAAAGATGAGGACAATAGTTCGAATAATGTAAATAGT
>OZ038508.1:5009879-5032379 GCA_964036315.1 Acanthosepion esculentum | reverse complement strand
CTAAAAAATAAAAAAAAAATAATCAAAAATAAAAAAGAAAACAAAACTATCTTATATCTAAAAAATGAACTGCAAAGTTGGTCAGTAGGTATGAAGTTAGGAATGATTCCCCACATCTCACTCAGAGAAAAAAAAAGGAAATATTACCTCCCCAACTACACACTATTCTACTCCCCACAGAAGACAAAAAAAGTATGCAGTAGGAGAGAAAATAAAAATAATTTATTTTATAGTTTTAATGGCCTAAGTTTCATGAAAAAACAAACAAAAAAATGATCTTAGTAACAAAAGACTGAAATGCATTAAAGTAGCATTTTTTTTTTTTTACTTGAATAAGGACGAAGATTAGCATCAAGGAATTTTTTTGAGGTTCTTTTGTCATTTAAAACAAACTTAAAGATAGAAATCAAAGAAGAAACAAACAATTTTTAAACAGATAATGTATAAAAATTTGATAAAAAGAAATACAGTTCCACTCTGCTCTCAGCTTTCAGTAGAACTATTTTTATTTTTTAAAAATTTCTGTCAAATAGGTAAGTGTTAACTGACTGAGATAACTTAATTAAGCAAGCAACAGTTTTTTTTTAAATTTAAAAAAATGCTTAAAATTAAAACAGTTTCTTTTTATTTATTTATTGTTTCATAGAAAAGTTTTTAGGCACAAATTAAGCAAAATTTCTAGTGATCCAGTCTGTTGTACCCATAAAAAAATAAATAATTAAAACTTAATTATAGTGTCAAAAAATAATCATAATAAAATAATTATAACAATTATAATTTTCATTAATTCATCCTTTCTAAACTAATCAGAATTGAGCCAATTTTTCTCCTCTATACGCACAAACATATGGCATTCTCACTATCAAACAAGTTATTAACACATGTGTTAATGAAAATTTCATCTCATTTTCCTTTTCAGGCCATAATATTGATCTTTTAGCACTTAACAAAAATTTGTGGTCAGAAGATCACAGACATTTCTTGTATTTTTCCAACAATTATCTGGACAATCATTACACACATCTATTAAAAAAAATGTACAAGAAAAACTGTATACACTTTACTTATTCTTTACCTTATCCTTCTGTCAGATTCCAATCCATATTTGCTCTCCATTTGACTTCAAACTGACAATTTTACTCAATATTACTTTCTCTCATTTCTCCAACATATAACAACTAAATAATAAATAATACTCATTTTGTTGTTTCCATGTTTTGCTGTTTCTCATTTTTATAAGTTCTTTTTTTGTATATATATATGTAAGAAGTTTATAATTATTTACTCAGTGTTATAAATCCCCTACAAGGTCTAAGGATTAGGATTAGCCAAATACTTTTAGTATCACTTGAATTAATTCCATACCACTGACAATTATTTTCATTCTGAAAGTTATTATCTCACTATTGGACAGGCAGTAAGCACAGACAGGCTGTCAACACATGCGTCAACAAAAATATCAGCTCCATTTCTTTTATCATGCCATAATAGTAACATTTATCTTTTAGCACTAAACTAAAATTTGAGGTAAGAGGTAAGAAAAGCCAAGACACTTTTTGTATTTTCCAACTAAATTATTTGGACACTCATTGCACACATCTATAAAAAAAAACATATGAGAAAGACTGTATACACTTTACATTCTTTATCTTATCATTCTGTCTTACTCAAAGTTATAACTCCCCTACAAATCTAAGATGGTTAATTTTCTTTGGTAAATACAATTTTTTTCCTGAATTTGCATTGATCTGGTACAATGGGTCAGTTTCAAACATATCTTTGTCATAGGCTTTATCTCGTATCCAAGAATTTAATTTCTTCTTTGCTGATTGCTTCCTTTATGCTGATAGTGTTGATGACTAAATTTGCCAGTTCAGGACTAGAAGCTTCAACTTCCACCAAAACTTGCTGCCATTATTGATTCCTTCACTAGTTGTACTTATAGGATATAAACTGCTACATTTTATAGCCAACAAGTGAAGTACAAACAAATAAGTGACACCTACAAATAAATCTTACTAAATTCAGTAGATACGAAAAACTTTTTTACAATCCTGTACAAACTCCGCTTCAAATTAAATAAGTGGTTTCTGGAACCTGATTGGATAGGACAAGTCATATGATGTGCTTTCTATGACATACCCAAGTTTGAACTCCAAATGACCTGGAAATGGGTAGGGGATTGGGTTACTGAGTACATTCTTGCACAAAACTCAATGATTTGGAGCTGATCCATATCAATAAAAATGGCTTGCCAGAAATAGAGATGGGCAGTCAGTGAAAGACAGTGACCCAAGCTATGCTTCGATCAATGACATTTGACACACATTACCATGACAACACGTCAGTCAGCAATAACTTTTCTACACAGAAAAACATACAAAGCTGTGATGAAAATAAGTCCTGTCTCCTCTCTCTTTTTGTTCTCTGTGTTAAAATTCCTGCTGTCACACACAATCAATCAGCAGTGACACGCTTCCTTAACATGAGTTTCACATATGCACACATATTGGCATCCATATCATTTCGAACTTTCTAGGCTGACTTGCAACAAAATTACTTCAAAATTTACAGACTCACTTCTAACAAAATTACCTCAAACATTGCAGACTCACTTTCCAACAAAATAACTTTGAACTTTGCATACTCACTTCCAACAAAATAACTTTGAACTTTGCAGACTCACATGCAACAAATCATTTCAAAGATTGTCATAAAATATTTTCCAATGTGAACATACAAATCCAATCATCTACAAACAACAAAATGGTGAATTACTGACATTCCTAGAACATTTCTTCCTAGAAAATAATACATCCAAACCAACAAAATTATTTATACACCATGAAGAAATGATCTTCACAGAAAAAGAAAACCCAGCTAAACATGACAATAACATTTATAAAGTCAGATATACATGTATTTATAAAGTCAGATATACATGTATTTATAAAGTCAGATATACATGTATTTATAAAGTCAGATATACATGTATTTATAAAGTCAGATATACATGTATTTATAAAGTCAGATATACATGTATTTATAAAGTCAGATATACATGTATTTATAAAGTCAGATGTATTTACATATTAAACCTCAATGTTCTTTGTTGTAGCCATGAAGAGACCAATTGTTCAAAATGTTTGTCACAAGTTAATTTGCAAAGTTTAAAGTGGCTTTGCTGCAAGTGAGTCTGCAAGGTTCGAAGTAATTTTTGTTGCAAGTGACTGTTGCAAAGTTCGAGGTGATTTTGTTGGAAGTGAAGTTGCTATGCTGCTAAACAAAAACAAACAACTACAATCTTTACTTTCAATAATTTTGTATTGTCAATCTACTTTAATTATTTCAAACTATTGTTCTCATCTTTGTTGTTAAAAATTTTATTATAAACATAGTTTATAATAAAGAATCTCTAAAAATTATAGCCTGCTCAACATAGTAGCAGTATAAACCACAGGTTGGCTTTGTGGGTGTTAAAGAAATGCTAATGTGCCTGTGTAGGCATCTGCAACAGGGATTTGCTAGCCACCCTAGTAGAGAGGCATACTCAGATATGAATGGCCTACCATCATATAATAATTGTGCATCTTTCTCCTTTTGTTAGTTCACATAACCGTACACCCAGCCAATACCTCATAAATAATGGACTATGCTGTTTTTGCTTGCAGGGGGAAAGATGAAAGACCTATCAGAAACACTACTTGGTTTCAGTGAATAAAAAAAAAGAAATTTTTAACATCTCCTGCTAATATCCCATAAATAATGGACTATTCCATTTTGATTGTGGTGCAAGAAGACAAAAGAAAATGAAAGAAAGAAGGGAAGATAGCTTTACAGCTGTTTGAGTGAAATGGACACATGGCACAGTGGATAATGGTGTTAGTAAGATTCAGGGACAGGACCCAAAGAGTGTGAGTTCAATACCCGGTTAAGGCAGTAGAGAACTTTCAGAGAGGAATTAACAAGAAATAACTGATAACTGACATCCATTAAACATGGCACGTGGAACTAGAACAGTCTACATCAGTGAGCGAAATAAAGGGTTCAGTTCAACATTCCAACCACCTGAAGAAAGCCTGAGCATACAACAGCCTAAACATTGTAATAAATATGGCAACAAAGATGAGGACAATAGTCCGAATAATGTAAATAATGAAATGGGAAAAGCTATCAATTTCAAATCTTTTAATTTCTAACCCCTTACTTGAAATGACAACAAGTATTCACATTTATGATTGTAATTGCAATATTTTGTTGAAGTTGTTAAGTTCAAACCTTTAATGATGCAATAGGGGAATTTCTACGGATAATTTATTGTTGTAGAACTCACCATGAGCTTATTCAATCATTAACTGAAGAATTAAGATTCATCAGAAAATTCAAATAGGAAAACCGTGAAATTTTCCCATGTTAAAACTAGTACATTATTATGGAGTCAGAGTAGATACAAGTATTGAGACTTATTGTATCTAAGTAGACATTAGCTTACCACAGAGCTTTTCAAATTACTGTTTTCCAAAACACTGGTGTAATTAATTACATGTTCGTTAATTATTAATTAAATTTTTCAGTGATTTCTTTTTTTTATATACATTTTGATTTATATATTTGGCTTGGCTATCAAAATTTAACTAATGTGCCATAATTTTTTTATTTTAAGTGTTTTACTAATGCTTAATAGAAAAGTTTATAAAATTCTTACTTCTTAGATATCTGAACAAACTCTAAGTCCAGGGAGATATATTTTGATCTATATGTTTTTTAATATTCTTATTATATTTTTATTAGTTTTATATGCTCACTTTTATGCTATATCTTTAAATGTAATTTATATTTAATATTCATTATTGCTATTTTAATATATAATATTAAAACTTTCTCTTTTTCTAAAATTCTCCCTATCAAAACAATTATGTATATATATATATATACATAGTTTGTGTGTGTGCATATGTGTATTTTTGTATATATATTGATTATTGATTGATTCATTTTCTATGGTTGCAGATTATTTAAAGCCAGAAAATATTTTTAGATTGTAATAATTTTCTTCTTTTTTTTTTTTCGTTTGAGGATAATAATGATTTAGTGATAGAGGTCCTACTAATTAACCCATAGCTGGAGAGAGACGAGGTGGATTCATACGTTTCCCAAGGGAAATTAAAACTCAGCTCCCCAATTAACAATTCTGAGTCATTATCCAATACACCACCTGCATATTCAAGCTTACAGGACCTGGTATTCACAAGTGGTTACCCATCTAGGTACAAACCAGGCTTGATGTTGCTTAACTTTGATGATTGTATGATAACCAGTGATTCAGTGTGATGTAGGCATAAGTATAAAAGTGGACACTGAGGTAAACACCGAGAAGGAACAGTCTTCTTTAGTCTGGCCTGACCACTGGACTCAAGCATGAAACAGACTGGTGCCTCATGGTGTCAACCTAAGTGTCCACTTTTATATGTACTTATGCTCGATCACTGGTATTGGGCACCTTTAGCCATAAATAGGGTAATGGTAATATTAGCCATTTCCCTACAAGGAAAAATTTGGCATTCATTGACTGAGCAGCAAGTAATGCTTTCCATTGAAATTTATAAAATCTTTGTCTTAAAACAATTTTTCTGGAAAATAGATTTTTCAAGTCCAGTAGCTGTTATCACTCTTTCCAGTATTGAGGAAAGTTTTCCTTCCTAATCTTATATTTGAAGTAGTGTGGAATGTCAACTTCTTGATCAGTATACCTTAAAACTATATTATATCACACACACACACACACACACACACACACATATATATATATATATATATATATGAAGAAATATAATCTTAAAGTGTGCTATATTTATGGGATAAAGTGCTCAATATCAAAGTGAACATAGAAGTCAACACTTAGAGGCGACAGTCTGTTTCACTTTTATATTTACACACGCTCTATCTCTGATATTGAGCACTTTATCCCATAAATATATATATATATATATATATATATAACATGGACACTGAGCAGTGAGAGTCTGTTTCATACTTAAATACAATCTTCAAGCCATGTGTGGCTTGACTATTTATATATGTTGGTCAATGGTGCATTATGGGTGGCAAGGTCCATTGTATTGTTCTATTGGGTAGGCAGTAACAGTTATGATTCAAATTATTTGAAGTAAGTAAATTTCTTTTGCTGCTAAAAAATTGATTTATATGCACTATTTCTCAAGAAAATAAATTATTAAAATTCCTTTGTTGTTAAAGAAAAAAATTTGTTTTTGATGAACTTGCCTTTTCTAAGAGAATACAGATTTTTATTGCGATGGACTCTTGAGGGTTTCAAGGACAAAAGGGGAATTTTATGCATGCTTGATATTGTATTTTGCATATTAGAAAAATATTTTGTCATTTTAACAAATGTTTCTTTACAAATTTCCGTGTGAATAAAATCTTGCCTTTTTTGTTAGTGGTTATAAAAATATTTTTAAAGAGATCTAAAATCCTCCATTTCTCTCCTTTTTTTCTTCTTTTTTTTCTTCTTTTTTTTCTTCTTTTTTTTCTTCTTTTTTAATATACAGGTATGCCTCCCTCACCCTACATCATTAATCGGTTCTAGAGGTCAAGTTGAAAAACAACTTAAGTCAAAATAGCCATGCTATAATCCACAAATAAGCACTCCCCATTGGCTATTACATTATTTATGACATGTACAGTATTCTGAATAAAATAATTAATTTTCCCCTTATCTTCCAGTGATATAGCCTTATACACTTGCACTGGGACTTTCCCTCGAAGCCATGGGCAAAAATGTATTCTAAATAACAACTGAAATGTAATTGAAAGAGTGTCAATGGCAGAGCACAGATGTAAACAAGTCTGAGTTCAAAATCGGTGTTGGAGCGGAAAACAACGCACAATTGCCACTGGAATTTGAAATAAGCACACCTGCTAAAAATACTTTACTATATTATTTTTTGATGATTTTATTATATATATATATAGATATATATATAGATATATGTATATAGTATACATCATATTATTTTTAAATTTATTTAAATATGATTTTATATGTTTATTGTTATTTTAGTATTTGACGTCTCTAATATTATTAATGGCCAATGTAAACTCAAGTAAAACAACCTAAGGCGAGTTTTAGTTTTCCATATAATATTTATGAAAAACCAAGTATCTTTAAAAATGACTTAACTCAAAATGACTTAAGATGACGTATCACTGTATAAGTTTCAGTACTATCTGGTGTCAAACATCATCTAGTCAAAGTGGGTCTTAAACATATTCCTTGCAGATTAACTTCTTCAAATTCTACGACCTTTATCAGTCTATCAACTACTGAATTTATTAACTTTTCTACTGTTTCAACGATAAAATTACTTGCAGCAAGTTAAAAAAATCCCCCCCCAAAATCCATGAATATTAATTACTGATCCCAGTAAAAAATGTAACTAATTATATACCATACTAAAAGTGCAACCATCTTAAACATCCACAATAACTCTTATTTGTCAGCTCGTGTTTTGCAAAAGGTCCACATTGTATAATCAATTTAAATGTTCTAGATATCTATTTGTGATTTGTTTCTTTTTACTGTAGCTTTACAAAACTTGGTTGTCTGCCTTTGAACCGACTGGTGTACAAAGAATAAGAGATGAGTCATGTGACCCTCTAGTAATAGATATGAAAATAAATCAGAGTTGAGATCAATCTATTAGAGCATTTACAAGTGTACTCCAGCTATTTTCTATTGTCTTTTATGGCCAAAGCTAAATCTCCAAAACAATGACGACCATGCCATAATATCAAGTAAGACCTTAATTCACTTCTTGTTTTTAGTCTATTAACATGTATCTACTTAACTACCTGAACAAACTGTTGTCACATGCAAGTTCTTTAAATATGTACATAAAGTATTTTCTCTCAAACATAACTGTGTCAGTTAACAGCTATGAGCAGATTGTTACCATGGTAATGCATATATTGGGATGATTTGATAAATTTATCTTCACCAAAAGTTCCATTACTATTTTTATTATTTTAATTAGATGTTTAATTTTTACTTCCTACCTTTTTGTCTATTCTTAGTTTTACTGTTTACCTAATTTTCTCAGTGTTTAATGGAATTATTTCACAGTACTGACTTTTAGCTGGAAAGAATGCAGAATTTCTTTTCACTTATTTTTGGTAATTATTAACTTTATTTCAAGTTGGTCTCTGACCTGTTTTAAGTCAAGGGAAGATAATTTGCAACTCGGAATATAATCAAATAGTTTCTTACTTTTTTGTGATATTATAGTTTTGGAATGAGAACAGACAGAAGAGTGTAGAATCACTGATCTCATATGAATCATTTTAAATAAATGTTTTGTGTCACAGGAACAATTTGAACATGCATTGTCAACACTCTGAAGTTGTATGTGGAAAGAATGAAAAAGGAAAGGAAGCAGACACAATGAAGAAGTTGAAAGAGAAACTGAATAGAGTTGAAGGAGTAGAAATAAAAGAAGAATGAGAAGGAATTGCAGAGTGAACGACGAATTGAAGCAAAAGAAAGGAAAAAGATTGAGCAACATAAAAGAAAAATAAGAGTGATGGAGAAAAAATATGAAGAAGAAAAAAGAGACAATAAAAAAGATTTAAAATTGAAATTAAAGGAAAAATAAGAAATAGCCAAGAAAAATATTGAATGTCAGAACAAGTAAATAGTAAAATGGAAAATGAGAAGCAAAAAAAAAGGAGATAATAGAAAACCATCATAGATGATGATGATGAAGTCAATGAAATGACTGATAATCCTGGAATGACTGATGAGGTGTAAGAAATTCCTTTGTCAATGATCTTTCTCTGGCAGATAGTGATTCTAGTTAATTCACAGATAATGATGATGATAATGATATCAGTGAAAACAGTGATTGTCCTTGAATTTCTAACGAGATTACCTGTGAGAAATTCCTTTGTCAAGATCTTCATCTGGCAGTTAATCAGATAGTGATTCTAGTCAGTTCATGGATGATAATGATATCAGTGAAAACAGTGATTGTCCTTGAATTTCGAACAAAGTTCCCTGTGAGAAATTCCTTTGTCCAAGATCTTCATCTGGCAGTTAATCAGATAGTGATTCTAGTCAGTTCATGGATGATAATGATATCAGTGAAAACAGTGATTGTCCTTGAATTTTGAACAAAGTTCCCTGTGAGAAATTTCTTTGTCCAAGATCTTCATCTGGCAGTTAATCAGATAGTGATTCTAGTCAGTTCATGGATGATAATGATATCAGTGAAAACAGTGATTGTCCTTGAATTTCGAACAAAGTTCCCTGTGAGAAATTCCTTTGTCCAAGATCTTCATCTGGCAGTTAATCAGATAGTGATTCTAGTCAGTTCATGGATGATAATGATATCAGTGAAAACAGTGATTGTCCTTGAATTTCGAACAAAGTTCCCTGTGAGAAATTCCTTTGTCCAAGATCTTCATCTGGCAGTTAATCAGATAGTGATTCTAGTCAGTTCATGGATGATAATGATATCAGTGAAAACAGTGATTGTCCTTGAATTTCTGATGATATCTTCTTTTTTAATCTTTTCACCCCAAGAAAGTCGATAATGCCACTAGAATGCCGGCTTTTACAGAAGATGAAAACAGAATAAGAAGAATTTCATATGCAGGATTGTGGAAACAACAAATAATCCTACAGGACTCCAGATGGCAATTGATGTTGCATTTAAATTTTTGAAGATTGTAGCTATCAAGGAAATAAGAAACCAGAAGGGATTTCCACAGGTGAGAAGTATGAGAAAAGAAAGTGTTAGAGTCGAAGTGGCGTCTGCATCTATCTAACTCATCTTAAATCATGGTAGTCAAGGCACCATAGAAAAAAGCTCATCAGAACAGGTGCCATGAAAATATTTGTCAAAAAGACAGAGGGAAGCCACACCACATCAGAATGTCACTGAAGTCAAGGATCAATTACATTAAACATCTTTGAATTTTGTCAAGAATCTCAAGATATACAGCTGGAACAGCAGACCAGATATGGCAGCACTATTCAATACATGGATGAATGGCAGATTTATATATCTGCAAGATGGATTCTGATGAGAAAGATTTTCTCACATGACACTGCAGACCAAATTTCCTAGCAGTATCTGTAGCAATTGATTTGATGTAGTCACTCCACTTCATGTCATTGGGAAACATGCATCCAAGAAGGCATAAAGTATTGCTGTCCTGGATGGCAGGCAGAAAAGGTTCTCTGTGGTGATTAAATGAAAACAGTTTTGTTTTGGAGATATTAAAATTTACAAGCCATTTCTTGCCTCAGTTAACAACTGATTGGAGGTTCTTTTCTGGAGCAGTTGCCAAGTTTAATTTCTCTGGTCTGTCAGACTTCCTACTAAAACAGAAGTTAATGGTTGTGTCATCTGGATAAGTACCAAGTTGGGAACTGATGACATCAGGGAGGTCATTGATGAAGATCAGAAACAGTGTAGGTCCAAGGATAGAGCCCTGGGGCCCCCTATGTTAATATGAAATAATCTGAAGCATACCTGTTCAACACAACTTTTATTACATGATTTGTCAAAAATAATGGATTAAGCCAAATATTTGTCCCATGACACTGTAGCCCTTGAACTTGTGTTGAAGGCCAATATGTCAAAACCTGTCAAATGCCTTTGAGATCTTTAGAGCCAAAGCCCAAGCGTTGTCATTCTTATCATTGATAAGCTTGACAGACAAAATCAGTGACAGGCCATTAACACATTGGCAGTAGACCTGGTAATATGGAAGATATATTGTTTGTTTGAAAAGAGGCTGTGGTATGTAAGATGCTTAACAAATTCAACATTGATCTACTGTGAGAAATTCCTTTGTCCAAGATCTTACTTTGGCAGACTAGAATTGACTAGAATTTTTATCCAATTAACATCAGATAATGATTCTAATCAATTCGCAGATGATGATGATATTAGTGAAAGCAATGAATTTCTGATGAGATCTCCTTTGAGTTATTTTTTTTTGTTCATGATCTTTCTCTGGCAATTAATCAGATAGTAATTCTAATTAATTCACTGATAATGATGAAAGCAGAGATCATTCTAGAGCTTTTGATGAGACGTCTTGTGAGATACATTTTTGTTCCAAGTCTACTTAATCTGCCACTGAATCTGATAATTATTCTAGAAAAATCATAGTAGATGATAAAGATACTGGAAGCAGTTATTCTCCTGGAGTAGCTAACGTGAATGCCTTGCGAGAAATGTTTTTGTTACAAGTCTTCTTACTCTAACAGTGAATGAGGAAATTCAGAGATAATGATGAAATCACTCATAGTTATGATTATGGTGGTATTGTAGAAGTTTTTCATGATTATGTGTCTGTGCAGGCCTGACAGTGAGAGTGAAATGAGCAAAATACAAGGTTTGAAATAACTGTTTAACAGCTTTTATTTTGGGATTGAAAGAGAAGTGCAAAACAGAGGTATTTTGCAGGAAAAAGAGTTCTTGAGTAGATGTTTTGTAGAGAGAGATATCTCTGCTTGTTCCCACGGTAGGAACAAGAAATCTGAGTATGAAACTGCCAGGACTGGTACAAGTATTCTGCAGAAATGATTGTAGATTTCCCTTTGGGTAGATATTTTGAAGGGAAGTTTCTTTGCCTGTTCCCACAGGAAACAAGAAATCTGAAGTCAAGCTACCAGGACAGAGCCACGTGTCTTTTGCAGCAAGGGTTGTGAATAACTCTTCCAGCTGGGCTTGAAAGTGGAGGTCACTAAAAGAGGAAAGTGGAAAAGAGAGCTGGCCTTGAAGGTAGAGGCTGCTGAAAAGGAAAAGTGGAAAATAGGGTTCAGTGAGTGTCTTTATGGGTTCTGGGCTTTCTGATTGTACTCTGCTTATATATTAGGGTCCCAGCTATGGGCAAATAGTTAACCCCCTAACTGGAATCAAAACACTGTGAAAATATAGAGATTTTATAGTAAAAATACCAGCAATACATTTTTTGACAAAAAAAATATTGCCAGCAATACATTTGACTCTCAACAAAAAACCACTTTACAAAAACCTGATCTACAAACCCATTTCTTACAAAGAAAACATTCTGTTCATGTGAATCTATCGTACAAATCTTGTCAGCATTAAATAACTCATTGAGGTTGATATGCCATAAACCAAATCAAACCATACGTCTGTTGCTGCTACTGCTGAATTGAGCAAAGTAAGGAAGCCCCCCCCCCCCCCCCACATGTCACAATAGCTAACAAGCGAGATAGTTTCTATAGTATCTCTGATATGATATTAGGTTGAGTCATAAGTAATTTCTAATTTTGGGAACCAATTATAATGAAAAATGTATCATTCAAATTGTTCCTTAAATATATCATAAGGTGATGAAAATGGGTTACATTTGATAATGTTCAATGCTGAAGGCAGTTAATTGGCAAGTATAAATCTGCACAAATGAATTTAAATTCCTTTCAAAAAGCTGTTTCGCATGTAATAGGATCTTCAGAGCATTATTCATTTAGAGTTCTTAAAATGCAGTAAAATACTAAATGCACACTTATACATCCATCAGCTGCAACATGTCCATAAAGGTTTGGTCAAAAAGAATCCTGTACTCTTCATTAAAAAAAATGTGGTTCTCCTTCATGACAAAGCAAGGTTACATACAACAAGAACATCGGAGAAAAAATTTTGAATCTTAGTTGTTCAGTTCTGCTCCACCTGCCATTGCACCAAATCATTATTGCATTTTTCTATCACTGTAAAATGCTTTGATGGGTAAAATTTTCTGAAACAAAAACCAGATTCAAGTGATGGTTGAAAACTTTTTCATATCAAAACCTGTTGAATTTTACTCAAAAGGTTTTGAAGAGCTGCCTGATAAGTGATAACAAGTCATTGTAAATGATGGTAAATAAGTAATAAAATGTAATTGTACTTTATTTTTTGAAGATTAAAGCTGAACTGAAATGAAAATCATTTATGACTCAACCTAATAACATGACACATAGTTAATTTACCTTATAAAAAACATATTTTACTACAATAATAATTGGAGTGTTTTTTTTAATGTGTTAATACAACCCAGTATGGATACAGGAGTGGCAAAGTAATTATTAGCATGGAAAGTGAAATGTGTGAGCCAAGTTCAAATACCAGCCTTGTCTGCTACATTTACTTTTGCACCATTACCCTTAAAATGTTGGTTCCTAAGCCTCGTTACCCTTGTTGTCCCAGGGTCCCAAAACTATATCTTAATTAATTTTGGCACAAGCAACTTTGTTTTAACATTGTTTCCTATATGAGGCAAAGATATCATAGGTAGTATTTATTACCTACAACCTTCCAGTGTGTCATTTGGTACCTGAGTCCATTTTATAATCCAGAGTCTCACACAACCCACACAAATGCATGACAGAGCTCTGTGTATGTAAAATAAAAAATGACCCCAGAACACAACAGTAGAAATTCCAAAAGGAAAATGAAATAAAAGATAAAAAATATTTCAATTTTTTGAGAAAAAAAATGTGGTTCTTGTGTACCATGATCTCATAAGCAATCAATCATCACATCCTACTCCCAATAATCTTCATAGGAAAGCAATTGGAAAATGACTGACCAATGGGTTGTGTAGCCCTTGCAGACATACCATCCCAACCCTCCCAGTAGGTTGTGTGGGAATCACTGTGTTAAGAAAGGTATGAGCCTATTTCTTGTCTCTACCAACTATGGCCTGAATAACAAGGCAGACTGGTCTCTCAAGTCTTGTATAATGGCAACCATTCTAGGGGAAAGAGAACTCTGAATTTAAAACCATAGAGAAGGTAGCAAAAGACCACACCACTATCTTTCCCAGGAAATCATGGCAATTTTCACATATTAAAAAAGGACTTTGTGGTGAGCTGTGATAGTTTGTCTCCTGAATGAACATAGCATTAAAAGATTTAAAAATACAAACCAGAAGTGATATTGTGATTACCAGCATAAAAAATGTAACTATCAAATAAAATTCAAATTTTAGCTGAGATTTCTGATCTTAATATTACACTAATACCCTTGGGAAAGACAAGAACCTACTTTCTCCATTTTATAAATATATTGACAGATCTTGTCATTTTCATGTCACAATGCTTGAAGAGAACATTTGGGAAAATAACTCACGCATAACTATCTTTTCCCAGGCATAGAAGCTGATTGCTGTTACCTCTATAGTCAACCTTGACAGTCTAATGAAGAGAATGGTTAAATTAAATTCAGTACAAATCACTCCCATTATGATCTTAATGTTGTTATCTCAACATGAACAATAGGGTTTATTCAAGAGAGTGAATGAATACTTGAACAAACCACTCTCCCATAACTACCTGTCCCAGGTATAGCACAACAAAACTGTTAACCCTATTTTCTGGATTGACAAAAGTAAAGGAGAAAAACCTTTTTATATGACAATGTGTCCATGAACCTTAACAGAGGCAATCTTCTTCTACATGCCATCTCCCTTCAGAATGTGGACGATCATGGTTCTTCCTGTCCTTTCTGTTGCCTCAAGTTATTAGTTGATCTGTGCAGAGATTGTCCAGCATTCACTACCATATAGAAGGACTGATACTACATAACAGTCCAGTACTCTTAACTTTGTTTCTAATTAAATTTTCTGTTTCTTAATACTTTGCTTCATAGTCCTGGGTATGATGATAAACTACATCCGGCAGCAAGGCCTCTGATCAGGAGATTGGAGGCTTTGAGGAGTGTGGAACCACCTCTTAATTGCCATTGTTCCCATGTCCACCCTGACCTGGGGTAGTAGCAAGTGTTACAGTCCCAGTTATGAGGAAATAGTGAAGTGCCAAACAAAACACTATGAAAGTATAAAAATACATTTTTATGGTAAAAGTACCAATAATACTTTTTATATAAAAAAAATTACCAACAATACATATTTATAGTAAAATGACCGACAAGACATTTTATCTGTAGTTGAAGACATACAACTGTGTTATACATAAATTTAGTTGAAGACATAAAACTGTGTTCAAAATATTTAGGTTTTGGCATTAAATAACCCATAGAGGTGTTGATATGCTGCTAAAAGAAATCACCCTACCAACCCTACAACCAACATGAAAGAACTCTTTCATGGCATTAATCCATATAACATCCTATAGTTTCTTAAAGAAATCAAATTGTATTCCAAAATATAACCTTAACAAAAATATGACATAAAGCACGTCACTGCTAGTAATTATGTCCACACAAATATGTACAGGGTGCACTGGATAAATTGTTGCTATTTATAGTTTTTTTAATTTTGCACATGCACGTTGTTTGTTTTTGATTTTGTTGACTGCGCAGTATATTAGAGTTAGTTGGGCACCATCTGCGAGAAAAAGAGCACCATGATGCAATTCACTCTGCCAGAGATTTGAAAAGGGCATGCTGTACTGCTTGGCATTCATGCCAAAAGCTCCAATATGAACATTTCAGAGTGTCTGGGTATCAATCCGAGGACAGTGCAGAGAATTCAGAAAGAGTCGAAGGATATATCCAGTCATCATGATGTTCAGAGTGATCGCTAGTGATGGCAAAACATTATGTCTCCTTCATCTTTCCACAGGGCCTCAGACTCAACATTTTCCTTTAAACTTTTTTATTAATTACATGTTCAGCAAGGCATCTTTTGCTACTCTAATGTGTCTTCAGATTCCAACATCATATTTTCTGTCATTTGTGACCAAACGGTGGATATGAGCACAGTAGTGCATTACATTAGTGATGTGCATGAAAAAGTTTGTCACCTTTGCTGGTGCAGGTTTTATTAGTGCAACATGCATGCAGATGAATTTGCACAGCCAATGATGTTGACTAGATAGAAAAAGTGCATCGACTGAGACCTCTATCCAAAATGGTCTCTGCTCTACATGTATCTGTTTTAGTTTATGGGGAAATAAATTGGAAGCATTATATTTGAATCATCCTCTGTATGTACATGTTCACACACACATATATATAGTGTGAGGGGTAAATTATTGCCATTTTATATTTTAATTTGATTTTAACTTCGCAGTATAGTAGGGTCAGTTGGGCACCATCTGTGAAAAAAACAGTACCATGATGCAATTCACTCCACCAGAAATTTAGAAACGGCATTTCAGTGTGTTTGAGTGTCAATCTGTGGATATTGCAGAGGATTCGTAAAGAACTGGATGAGTCTAATGTTGATTACAAAGCTACGGCAGCTCGGAAAACTCACTCTGATAATTCTGATGAGAAAAGAACTCTTGAATTTGTTAGTAATGGTCTCAGACTCAACACAGAGGCTTACATCAAGTGCCTTGAAAAGGTAGTGCTGCCCTGGGTCAAAAGGGTGGCTTCTGGAAGACTGCATGTCTAGTAACAGGACTCTGCACCAAGCCACACAAGCAGGAGAACCCAGTCATGGCTGTCAGATAATTTCTGTGACTACATCACCTCTTACATCTGGCCACCCAACTCCCCAGACTGCAACTCCTTTGATTATTATGTGTGGGGCACAGTTGAGCGAGAGGTCAATAAAACTCCTTGTAACACCAAAGATAAACTGAAGGCAAGGATTATGGAAGCATTCGCCAATTTAAACAAGGAAACCATCCAGAATAGTTGCAGGAGATTACGAAGTCGTCTGGAGGCCGTGGTTGAAGACAATAACGATTTTATTGAGTAAATGCACTCATTCGTATTTTAATATATTTTTGTGTAATTTTGCTAAATATACCTGTTAAAATGAGACGTCAATGTTATTTTCATTTTTGCATGATTTAGACGACAATTTATCCATCGCACTCTATATGTACAAAAGCTGATTATCATCTACCATGTATTCAGTTGTGAAAGCAAAATAAGATATATCATATTTGTATTCAATTGAATCAATAGCTTCATCTACTGCAAGGAAAGTTGGTTCTCTGTATCGTGCCAGAAAGTTTTTCTCGTCTGAGTCCATCCTTCAAATCTATAAATCAACCATCCATCTTTGCATGGAATATTGCTGTCGTATATGGTCTGGTGCCCCCACTGAATATTCAAGTGTAGTGCCCCCGTAAATATTCAAGTGTAATGTCAATCGACATCTTTTGATACCTTGATCTTGTTCCCCGTATTTCTCTGTAATCTTTCCTCAAACACGCTTCTTTACTATTGTTCTCAATCCTCTCTAACCCCTTGCGTGCTAGTAGCACTCCTACTTTGCTTGGGGTTAATTGCTTAAAAAAAAACAAAAATAACTTCAAAGCCACAAAGAAAATTAAATTTCATTATTAAATGGACCATAAGGAGTTCATATGCCGTTAGACAAGCAGATCAATCAAAACTTTGCTTACCTTTTGGAAGGCAACTTTCGTTATTCCATTGTTTTCAAATTTTGGTGTCAAATTTTCCATCCTCTGTTAAAAGATTTCTAGATATTTAAATTTTTGTAGTTGTTCGATTTCGTGACTCCAATTCGCATTTTTGGGCTTTTCCTTTTACTCACAACCATTACATTCTGTCTTCCTACAGTTGATGTTCTTCTTTTCCTCACTTTCCTTTACTACTTTCTGGAGGAGTGCTTGTAGCTAACTCCCCCCCCTGTCTGCTTTTGTAGGGATACAGAAGGCGACTGTATACCCCCCTTTGGTGGGGATAAGTTGCATGGGTCACGTGACGGACGCTTAGAAACCTCATTCCATACAGTGACGAAAGCGGCAGTCAATTTCAGTTTTGTTAAATGTTGCTTTCTTTATCCCGGGCCCCAATGCAAAATCTTTCCTCCTCAGCTGCTTACAAGTCCATGGTGGCGTTTCCCTTTGAAAAATATTCCAGATATAGAAAGAAACTCCAGCTCGCAGTCTTCCATTTAGAAAAAAGCCAAGACTACCTGTTTCCCGTTCATGGAATATGTCCTCGCCTAGGACATAGTGGATGAATCCAACCCGTTTGAATCTGCAGTCCTAAATATGGCTTCTACAGACATAGGAGTATCTGCATATTATATGTAAGATGGCTTCTAACAATATGGCTAAATATGGCTTCTACAGACATAGGAGTATCTGCATATTATATGTAAGATGGCTTCTAACAATATGGCTAAATATGGCTTCTACAGACATAGGAGTATCTGCATATTATATGTAAGAAACATACTTTTTGTTTCTCCTTACACTCAGCTTTGCTGTGTAGATATGTGTTATTTTCTCCGTGTGGGACTCCCATGTAAATATGTATATATAGTTTTGTGTATGTCTTAGGAGTATAAAAGTTTCTCTGAGAACAAATCACGTTTATCATTCCTTTTCCATTCAGATATTTCGTTCTGTCCGTGAAGTTCGGTGTTATTATACCACGAATATAATAATACCCATAATGGGGGAAATACAAATGAGATAATAATATTTCTTCCATAACCATCACCCAATCAAAACCCGTTACACTATCATCTGCGTATCTTATATTGTTATAATTGCGGCTACCAGTAATGATCCCGGTAGAACTTCTAATTCTCTCAGAATCTCCTCACTGTAAAGAATGAACAAGTCTGGTGAGAAGACACATCCTTGTCTGACGTCCCTTTCATTTTTGTGTTTATTTATTGAATTCACTTTGTAAGCGTGTGATATCTTTAATGGTATCATCAACCTTTTTATTTTTCATTATCACCAACTTTTGTAATATTTATCAGTGATGACATATATTTTGAATATCTGTATTATTATTTTCCTTGTTTGTATGTAAGACCATTAGGCGTTTCTACCTAGGATCAGAGTGTAGTATCTGTCACCATTCCCCGGCCGTTCTCCGATTGATTCATTTATGCTTTTTTGACCGAGAATCCTTAGTTTGCTTTTTTATGTACAAAACATTACACCTTTTTCCCCTAAGATCAGAGTGTAGTATCTGTGAACACAATACATACCTTCTCAGTTGGAATATTTTACACTTTCTAACCGAGAATTTATATTATTATTCAGCTTGTTTTTATATACAACCATTATACTTTTCTCCATAATAGTAGTATTTGTAACCATTCCCTAGACCTTCTCGGGTGGAACTATTTCGACTTTCTGACCAAAAATCGACGCTATTATTCTGCTTGTTTCTAACCATTTAATTAAGTTCTTCTACATAGGATCAGAGTATAGTATGTCTGCTCCCCATCTCCTCTGAGTTGTAATCGGTTACTCTTTCTTACCAGTAATCTATACTAATATTGTACTTTCTTCTACAACTACATTATTATATCAGATCTGTTGTGGTAATTTACCCACGTGCGCATGGACTCTCCCAGCTATAAATAGGAGCAGGTACTGCCTTTTTGGAGAAGGAAGTTTCCAGCAGTCAGCTCTGACAGTCGGACCGAACATTATTGCTCTAACATTCTCGTTTGTATATATTTGTATTACTGTTTCTGTTAATTTTTTTGTTTAACTCATTTCCTCTCTTGTCTTTATTTCTGACCCTAACAAGGCCACAACAAGATCAGAGTGTAGTATCTTCCCAATATGTTGTTCTTTCAATCCATACTTTTATTCTGCTTGTTTATATCTATATGTAACCAGGAAAATAA
Source organism: Acanthosepion esculentum (assembly GCA_964036315.1). Taxonomy (NCBI): domain Eukaryota; kingdom Metazoa; phylum Mollusca; class Cephalopoda; order Sepiida; family Sepiidae; genus Acanthosepion; species Acanthosepion esculentum. The sequence continues at coordinate 5,012,792 of OZ038508.1, read as the reverse complement.
TGATATAATCAAGATGTTCACTTTCCACATGAACATAAAGAAAAGATTTGGAAGGAAATTCCCATCATTACTAGAAAGAGCAATAGCAATTAGAGGACTTAAGTTATTTTCCTGAAGAACTGTTTAAAAAAGATTTTATAAATTTCAAATGACATTAACGTTAAATGTTTGATCAATGAATGCTGAATGTTTCCTTATAAGGAAATAGTTAAATCTCGTCATTACTATTTATGAGGCTTATCCAGAAAATGTGTCGCCATTTATTATTAACAAAAAAGCCTACCTAGGGCAATGCTGTTTTTGTCCTTTTCAAAGTATTCTATTTGGAACGCACTTATCACCGTATCCCTTTCTTCTTTTTAAAAGAGTGGGGTGTTCTTTCAGAATCTCCATCAGCTGCCCCATTGCACACTCTTTAATCTCATCTATAACTTTTAGATTCTGGAAAAGCCAGTCGTTTTATTGGGTCAAGATCAGAAGTATAAGGAAACTGGCAGACCTGGGTGATGCAATGTTTTTCAAAAAGTAAGTGCACAAGATATGAAGAATTTACTCACTCAGTCATTGCGAATGTACCAATGACACAATGACACGCAGTGGTTTCTCACGGCAGACTGAGTAACAACAGAGGAGAGTGTGAGTTCATACATGTGCAGTAGTGTTCCTTTTGATTGGAAGCCAAGTTACATCAGTACAACTGATTCACAACGTTCAGAATGGCTAGATATATCCGAGAAAGACCTCATAAAATGTTAAATTGTTTACACAATGCTCCAAGCTGACACATTCATTACTGTGTTCTCTGATCATCTTAAGGGGATTTGGCAAGTAGATACCAACCACTGTGCTCACAGCATTTAAATTGGTAAGATCTCATGCCATCTTTACATTATATCATTAATGACTGCGCTTGTATAAACATGTAAGAGTTGACAAACGTTTCATTAATGCGCTCTTGGACTGACTTCTGGTAATTTGGCATCGCACTGACGTTAGAAAGAGCTTTGTATTGACAAAAGAAGAAGAAATATGTTTCTAGCCAAAAAAGAAACCAACCTCAATTCCTATGATCCAGTTTGGTTTGTTTTGTTTTACGGCATATCAACCACATAGGTTATTTAATGTTGACAAGATTTTTATTACTGGTAATATTTTTTTTCAAAAATGAATTGCTGGTAATATTTTCTTTTCAAAAATGTATTGCTCGGAATATTTTTTTTCAAAAATGAATTGCTGGTAATATTTTTTTTTCAAAAATGTATTGCTCGGAATATTTTTTTTCAAAAATGTGTTGCTGGTAATAATATATTGCTAGTAATAATTTTCTTCAAAAATTTAATCTGGTAATTTTTTACAAAAACGTATTTGACACTGGACAACGAAAGCAATATGAATGAAAAATATGGCAGAGAAGGACGTACACTTTCTTTTACTCTTCTTATTTTAAGTAAAAGTAGATTGTTATTATTGTTTGGGGGTTATCTATTTGTCCATATCTGGGACCCTAACAGGTACTACCACCCCGGGTCAGGGTGGACCTGGGAACACCAGCAATTAGGAGGTGGTTCCACACTCCTCAAATTTCCTGATCAGAGGCCTTGCTGTTGGATGTAGTTTATCGTCTTACCCAGGACACGGATGTAGTTTATCGTCATACCCAGGAGGGTCTTATGGTCCAGTTATACAATAAAACAAGTTCTTTGACAACAAAGTACTCAACAATTATAACGTTGCAACACTCTCTCCGATATTTAATTCCATATGAAAAAAATACTTCAAGTAAAATTCACCCAAACAAATTTTATAAAATTTGTGAAATATGGAATATGTGTATTAGTTCTCTTGGCTTTTATGAAAGACCTACATTAATAGCAGACCAACTGGGCCTTTATCAACAACCTACATTAATGTTGTAACATATGGAAGGTTACTGAATAGAATAATCACATGTAGGTTGGTAATGAACAATAATACTTTAGAGAAGAACAACACATATAAGATTCGCCAGCGACGCGAAGAAGTAGTCAATTGCTAGAAGTGAGTCAAGTGAATTCACAATGAATCTCCAACTGCAGACCAACATACAGTATTTACTACTGTATTTATGTGAATGGAAACATACCCATAAACTTTTTTAGGTATGCTACAATAATTAATATCTAACCATTATAGTATCTTGTCTTTTATCAAGACCTATGGAATTTTACTCAGATTATATCAAAGAGCTGCCTAATAATTGTCAACAAGTCATTACAAACAAGGGTGAATATATAACTGAATAAAATGTAACTGTACTTTTTTTTTTATAAGAATAAAATTGATAAACCCCAAAGGGAAATTATTCATGATTTATATATATATATATATATATATATATATATATATATATATATATATATATATATATAATGTATGTATGTATGTGTGTGTATTTCTGAGATGAGGTATTGTAACTATTTAATTTGTTTGGACTGTTGTCCTCATCTTTATTGTCATATTCACGACTTTTCGGCCATTGTACACTCCAAGCCATTTATTTCGTCCACTGGAGTAGATTATTCTAGTTCCACGTGCCACGCCTTTTCTGGATATATTTGTTTCAGTTATTTTCCCTTTTTAGTAACTCAACTCTCCAAGTTTTTGTTCATCTCTGATGTGGCCGGCTACTGAACTCACAACTCTTTGGGTCAAGTCACTGGATTATTTCAAACAATGCTTTTACCCACTGGGACATGTGTCCTTGGAGATCTACCCCAGTGGACGAAATAAAGGGTTCGATTCAAAATTCCAATGTATCACCTGAAGAAGGCCAGAGCGTACAACGGCCGAAACATCGTGAAGATGAGGATAATAGTCCAAACAATATAAATTGTGTAAATTATATATTTTTTTTGTTGTTGTTTAAACGTTATT
>OZ038508.1:4902053-5004679 GCA_964036315.1 Acanthosepion esculentum | reverse complement strand
ATTTATATATATATAATTATATATATATGTGTAATATATAAATATATATATATATATGATACATGTATAATATATATATATTTAAAGACATTTATATTATGTTTAACGTTCTTTTTATAGATACATGTATTTAAGCAAATGCTCTGTTTTATAATAAACAGTATTAAATAACATTTACCGGCCTCAATGTCCGAGAAATTTTCATCGTTTTTCTGACAGGAATCGAACCTGTATCCTATACGGAACCATCATTTCGCGTGATGTGCCTTAACCTTTCGGCCACAGATGAGCGTCTGGTTAGCAAGGTCGATTTTACTATCTTTAAACTTAAATCTTCCATGAATCTCTTCTATTCATATCTGCTCTAGCGTATCAAATGTAAACAAATGACCTCATAATTTAAATTTTATTTAATACTGTTTATTATAAAACAGAGCATTTGCTTAAATACTTGTATCTATAAAAAGAACGTTAAACATAATATAAATGTCTTTAAATAAATTGTCGGGCAATGTCCAATTCTAAAATATATATATATGTGTAATATATAAATATATATATATATATGATACATGTATAATATATATATATATGTATAATATAGAAATATATATATATATATGATACATGTATAATATATATATATATGTATAATATAGAAATATATATATATATATGATACATGTATAATATATATATATATGTATAATATATAAATATATATATATATATATATGATACATGTATAATATATATATATATGTATAATATATAAATATATATATATATATATATGATACATGTATAATATATATATATATGTATAATATATAAATATATATATATATATGATACATGTATAATATATATATATATGTATAATATATAAATATATATATATATATGATACATGTATAATATATATATATGTATAATGTATAATATATATATGTATAATATATAAATATATATATATATATGATACATGTATAATATATATATATGTATAATATATAAATATATATATATATATGATACATGTATAATATATATATATATGTATAATATATAATATATATATATATATATGATACATGTTTAATATATATATATGTATAATATATAAATATATATATATGATACATGTATAATATATATATATGTATAATATATAATATATATATATGATACATGTATAATATATATATATGTATAATATATAAATATATATATATATATATATGATACATGTATAATATATATATATGTATAATATATAAATATATATATATATATATATGATACATGTATAATATATATATATGTATAATATATAAATATATATATATATATGATACATGTATAATATATATATATATGTATAATATATAAATATATATATATATATATATGATACATGTATAATATATATATATATGTATAATATATAAATATATATATATATATATATGATACATGTATAATATATATATATTTGTATAATATATAAATATATATATGTATAATATGATACATCTATAATATATATATATATATATGGTATATATATCATATGATATATCAATAATATATATATATATATTTTTTAAGCGTATCACCCCAAGCAAGGCTGGAGTCCACTATCACGCAAGGGCTTGTAGAAGGGTTGGAGGAAGAGCAGATTGGAGTGTTAAAGGAGAGGATGTGGAGAAAGAGAAAGAAAGTGGGTCGATCAAGGTATGGGGGTTACAGAAGATTTGGAGCGAGAGCAGATAGGAATGAGAGGTGAAAGTATGTGGAGAAGGGAAGTGGATAGATCAAGGCAACTGGAGATGTCGCTTGGCGTTACACTTAAATAGTTGGAGATTGTATTTGTCAGGGAAACAGTAATAGGGAACAGAGTTCCATAGGCGAGATATGCGAGACATGAAGCTATTGGAGTAGAAGAGACGTCTACATCTAACAGTTTCAACGGTGAAGTGGTGGGAACGGGATGCCAGCCTCGTAGGACGTTTAAATTCATGAGGCCTAGGGACAAGCGAAAGCAGCTCGTCGTAGCAGTTACCGTGAAAGTATTTGTAAAAAAGATAGAGCGAGGCAACATCGCATCTGTGAGAGAGCGACTGCAGACGAGATGACAGATCAGGGCCAATCACATTGCATATCCGTCTCTGGATCTTATCAAGAACCCTGAGGCAAACAGTAGGGGCCCCAGACCATATATGGCAGCAATACTCCATGCAAGGGCGAATGGTCGATTTATAGACTTGGAGGATTGATTCCGTGTAGAAATATTTCCTGGCTCAGGACAGGGAACCAACTTTCCTTGCGGTGGATGATTTAACTGACTCGATGTATTTGTTCCATCTCAGATCAGCGGACAGCGTGAGACCGAGCAGCCGCAGAGAGGAGATCTCGAGAAGTTGGTCTTCAGACATTCTAATGGGATGCAGGGATGGATCCTTGTGGTGGTTAATAGAGAGCAGTTTTGTTTTAGAGGCGTTAAAGTTAACCATCCATTTCTTGCCCCAGTTCACAACCGATTGGAGGTCCTTTTCTATTTGAACTGCCAGGTTAACTTTGTCAGCATCTCTAGATTTGTGTTTGAGGCAGGAGTACATTGTGGTGTCGTCAGCGTAGATGCCGACTTGGGAGTCTATGGCGTCAGGAAGGTCGTTTATAAATATGAGGAACAAAGTAGGGCCTAGGATGGAGCCTTGAGAAACACCTGCGTTAGTGGGATAGGAGCTGGAGATGAATCCACTGAGAACGACCTTCAATTCCCGGTTTGACAGGAATGATTGTATTAGTTCAAACAATCGACCTGTGATACCATAAACCTGGAGCTTGCGAAGAAGGCCGGCATGCCAAACTCTATCAAACGCTTTGGAGATGTCTAGGGCCACAGCACGAGCTTCACCGTTATTATGGATAGCTTGGTAGACAAATTCAGTGATGGCCGTAAGCACATCGGCCGTAGATCGGTCAAAGCGGAAACCATACTGCTTGTCTGAGAGCAGATCATGGGGTATCAGATGATTAATCACTTCGGTGTTGATAATGGCCTCGAAGACTTTGCCGAAGAGGGGTAGGAGACTGATAGGACGGTAATTGGAAGGGTCGGAGTGGTCACCAGAGTTCTTAAAGACAGGAACAATGGTTGAGGACTTCCAGCAGTCAGGAAAACAGGACTCCTTGAGCCAGCGGTTGTATAATTTAGAGAGGGCAGGCGCCAGTTCAGGTGCGCATTTCTTCAGGACAATGGCTAGTATCCCGTCACCACCAGTAGCATTGTGGTGATCTAAGTTAGAAATATTGCCCAATACCGACGACGGGGTTATGTGCAATCCATTCAAGAGGGCCTCAGTTCTGGGAGGGAAATCGGGCAAGGGTACCCCGGAAGAGTCTAGCGTTGAATTGGAAGAAAACTTCCGAGCAAAGCATTTGGCCTTGTCGGCAGAGGTGGTCAGGACCTCAAACTGATTGAACAGGGGAGGAATGGAGGGTTTGTTATTGTTCAGAACGCTCTTGCAGAGGCGCCAATAATCTTTGGAGCCAAATTTGCGGGATGCAATACGTTCCTTCATCCGAGCAGCAAATAGTGACTTGGCATCGTCGAGGATACGCTTACACTCATTACGGGCAGAGGTAAATAGACGTCTATTGAAGTCGGACATATCACTACGAAAACTGGAAGAAGTGGTTCCTATGGGCAATGGCGGCTGAGCAAGCAGCTGTGAACCAGGGGGAGGAGCACGGTTTGACCTTGAATTTCCTGGAGGGGATGAAAGCGTCGATTCCAGCTTTAACCCAGGAAGAGACCTCTGAAGCACAATCTTGAATGGGGAGCTTAAATACAGCATCCCAGGGGACATCGCGGAGGAAGTCACGAAACGAGTCCCAGTCAGCCCGTTGGTAGCAGAATGTGGTTCTGGTGGTAGGATCGAGAGATCAGAGGAAGGGATAGAGGTGTCAAGATTGGTCTCACACAGGGCCAGTATATCCGGGCACGTAGCAATGAGGAAAGATTCAACGCTGCAGAAGTTAGTTCTAATGCCACGGATGTTGGAGAAGGAGATATTTAAAGGTTTGGGTGATTTTTGGAAGGCTGGTTTAGGTTTATATTTCTGGTTTTTGTAATTCATGTGGATAATTGGTGTTGGAAAAAGAGAAGGCCTGAGTTAAAGGAAGCCGACGGTTATCACCCATGACGCGGGCAGAGAGGGGGTTTGGCACAGCCTGAATCATAATGTGGCCTCAGGGTTGCCCACCGGAGATGACTGCAGGGACACCTATCCATGCGCGACATGGCACTACAGACACCCCGATATTATGCAACTGTTGATCAGAGCGGCCGCTCAAGCCGCTACGCAAGAGGTAGGGCTCCTAACTACCAGTCGGAAACGGCAACCAGGGAACTGTCAACCGTGTACCCTCAGAATGAAGAGGCAATGCCACAGACTGCACGCATCACGGGAGAAACACAGCAGCACCAGTACAGAGGCCAGAGAGAGACAGTGAGAGAGAGATATCCAGGAACCCCTTCCTAAACACGAAACAAGTTTTGAGCTTCTACTCATATTCAATAGAAGGGAGAGGAGTGTAAACCGGGCGGTAGGAAAGCCTACCTACACCTATTACATATAACATATACAACGATGACAACAAAACAATAGAGGGAGATTTAGTAGAGATAGTCGCAGGGGGGATAGGAATGACATTGTATTGTATACATTAACAGTAAGTTTTAACTTAGTTAAAGTCCCATTGACCTATATTTAAAAAAAAAGTAATATTACGAGTTAGGTTAGAATTGTTAGTTCTAAAATAAGATATGTTAGGGGGTCCAATAGCGGCGGTTAACAAAAAGCAAAAAAACAAAAATACAAATAAAAAAAATTAGAATTAAAATAAAAAATAAAACTTTGAAATAAATTGATATATGTATAATATATATTTATATGGTATATATATCGTATATGACATGTGTATAATATATATATATATATATATATATATATATATATATATATATATATATATGTATGGAATATATATCAAATATGATATATATAATATAAATATATATATGGTATATATATCATATAGGATGTATGTATAATACAAATATATATATGGTATATATATCATATATGATATATTTATAATATATATATATATATCGTATATATATCATATGGTATATATATTATATATATATATGGTATATACATTATATATATATAATATAGATATATGCATAATATATATATATGGTATATATATCATATATGATATATGTATAATATAGATATATATAATATATATATATATATATATATATATATATATATATGGTACATATATCATACGATATATGTATAATATATATATATATGGTATATATTTTTCACATGATATATGTATATTAAATATATATATGGTATATATATATCATATGGTGTATATATAATATATATATATATGGTATGTATATATCATGTGATGTATGTATATATATATAATATATATATATGGTATATATATATCACATGATATATGTATAATGTATATATGGTATATATATATCACGTGATAAATATATATATGCCATCCATATACTATACATATAACATATTATATATTAAACATATATCATATGATATATATATGCCATATATATTATACATCATATGATATATATATATAGTTATACCATATGATATATGTATAACATATATATAGATATATGGTAGAAATATATCACATGATATATGTATAATATATATGGTATATACATATCACATGATATATGTATAATATATATGGTATATACATATCACATGATATTTGTATAATATATATGGTATATACATATCACATGATATATGTATAATATATATGGTATATACATATCACATGATATATGTATAATATATATAGTATATACATATCACATGATATATGTATAATATATATGGTATATACATATCACATGATATATGTATTATATACATGGTATATATATATTTCATGGTATATGTTTAATATATATGATATATGTATATATATATCTATGTCATATATCTGGTATACATATATATTACATATATGTATATATGGTATATATGATACATTTAAATATATATCATAGATATGGTATATATATGTATCATATATATATATACAATATATGTATCATATATACAGTGTATATGAGAATATATAAAGTGCATATATATGATACATATATACATCAGGTATATGGTGTATATTTACATCATATATATTGTATATATATATACTACATATATCTGATACATATACATATCAGATATTATATATATATGATACGTATATAAGTCATATGGTATAACCATGGTATATATATCACGTGATATCACGTATATCATGTATATATATATAATATATATATATATGGTATTTATATATATATCACATGATATATGTATGATAAATATATATATATATATGGTATATATATATATATATATATATATATATATATAACATGATATATATATATACCATCTATATATTATACATATAACATATTATACATATATCATATGACATATATATATATATGCCATATATATTATACATCATATGATATATATATAGTTATGCCATATATATATCATATGATATATGTAAAATATATATGGTATATATATATATCATATGATATATGTATAATATATATGGTATATATATATCATATGATATATGTATAATATATATGGTATATATATATCATATGATATATGTATAATATATATGGTATATATATATCATATGATATATGTATAATATATATGGTATATATATATCATATGATATATGTATAATAAATATTGTAGATATATATCATATGATATATGTATAATATATGGTATATATATATCATATCATATATGTATATATATTTATGTCATATATGTTATATATATATGATACATTTAAATATATATCATATATATGATATATATATCTATCATATATATATATATATATATACAACATATATATCATATATACAATGTATATGAGTATATATAAAGTGTATATATATGATACATATATATCTTATATATGGTGTATATATTTACATCATATATATGGTATATATATATATATACTATATATATATGATACATATACATATCATAGATATATATATTATATATATGATACATATATATGATATATCTGTGATATATATGCTATATATACATATTATACATATATATTAAATATATTATAATCCAAAATATATATATGATATATATTATGTATAGATATATATTTTATTATAATGTATAATATATATATGATATATATTATGTATAGATATATATTTTATTATAATGTATAATATATATATGATATATATCATGTATAGATATATATTTTATTATAATGTATAATATATATATGATATATATTATGTATAGATATATATTTTATTATAATGTATAATATATATATGATATATATTATGTAAAGATATATATTTTATTATAATGTATAATATATATATGATATGTATTATGTATAGATATGTATTTTATTATAATGTATAATATATATTATGTTTAGATATGTATTGTATTATAATGTATAATATATATATGATATATATTATGTATCGATATGTATTTTATATATAATATATATTGTATATATAAATGATATATATATATCGTATATATCTCTATTGTATATATATATCATATGTAGTATAGATATTCTATATATATATAGTATATATATGATGTATATGGTATATACATATTGTATATAATATATATTACATATATTATATACATATATAATATATATTATATATGCATATCATATATATAATATATGTATATCACGTATATATATATATATATCATGTATATATAATATATATATATACATATATATATATTTATCGTATATTATACATATATTCTGTATATATTTGTGTCGTATATATATATATATATATCATGTATATATATTATATGTCGTATATATATCATGTATGTATGTGATTATCATACATATGATATTTATATCATATATATCTATGTTCATATTTATATCATGTATATATATATATGCTATATATATGTCATATATATTGTTACGCTCACGTGCGATAAGATAGACAATATGTTTCGCACACGTGGTGGTAACAAAAAAATATAAAAACCTGAAGTGTGATTATTGGTAATGAGACAATTTATTTACATTAACAACATAAAAATTAACAGTTAACAAACATGAATACAAAAGCTAACAATAATGGATTTTAGGAAACTACTATCTTTTGCCTAAGGCAGGAACCGAGAAGGTCAAATACGGGGTCAGGTAAGGAGTTCACGAGGAAGAAGGAAGGTAGTTACCTTTTTGGAATGGACAACCCTAAGTTTTAAACAGACCACTCAATTTTTACAAGAATTCAAAGACAATATTAAAATAACATTCTTTGGTCAATGAAAAGTTCAAAATATCTATTTACCACTGGTCCCAGGAGGGTTTCATGCAGACGTTCCGTGGCTGGAGAAATTGTAGAAAGATTCTTACGGTTGGACTTTGAATCCGTGAATCTACCGGAGTTAGCTTGGCGACAGCAACTTACAAACTCTCTGGGTGCCTTTGAAAAACCTATTTATAGGGGACCGAAACAACTAGGTAGAATTTTCTGGGACCTTCTAAAGCGTTCTCGATTTTTCTAGAATGTTCCAAAAGCTATTTACTGATCGAAGCTATTTAGTGAATTAAAACTTTTTGGATTTTATTACTGGGACAATCTAGAGTGGCCTATTATACATTTAAACTATTTTAATTACTTTAAATAACACTTTTTATAGAAATGCTCCCTCGTAACACCTCCCCCCTTTAGAGTAAAGTTTTGAAATGACAATGAAAAACTTTCAAGAGAAAATCAGTCTAAGTTATTCATTCATTTTTTTTTTTTTTTGCAATGAATATTCTTTTCTCATTATAAAATCATAATTTTATATCCTCGATAAAGCGTCTGCAATGACATTGTTCTTTCCTTTAATATGTACTACAATGATATCATATTCTTGTAGGAGAAGACTCCATCTTGTCAGTCTTTGATTTTTATTCGCCATTTTTTGTGGTCGGTATAGACCAGAACAGGAGAAACAGTAACATTAAGATAAAAGTCAAAATGTTGTAGAGTTGATAACACCGCCAAGCATTCTTTTTCAATGGTAGAATAATTCTTCTGGCAGGTGTTTAACTTTTTTGAAAAATATCCAATGGCTCTATCAATACCTTCATCGTCTTCTTGAATTAAAACACCACCCATTCCGACATCACTGGCATCAATTTGCAGTTTGAACTGTTTTGAAAAAACAGGAGTTGCAAGAGCCGGGCCACCAATGAGGGTTGACTTGATTTTGTTGAAAGCCCCATCACAGGCTTCACTCCATTTGTATTTTACGTTCTTCTTCAGGAGGTCGGTGAGAGGACTTGCTATAGATGAGAAATTTTTACAAAATTTTCGGTAGAATCCTGCCATACCGAGAAATCTCATTAATTGTTTTTTATTTGTTGGAATAGGGTACTCCAAGATGGCATCCACTTTTGCTGTGATAGGCTTAACCTGTCCTTGTCCAACAGTGTGACCTAAATAGTTTACTTTTGCACAACAGAATTCACTCTTGCTTAGGTTCACACATAGGTTTGCTTCTTCAAGCTTCTGAAAAAATTTTCTGATGATGTGTAAATGTTCATCCCAGGTCATGCTGTAAACAATTACATCATCTATATAGACTTCACATCCCTGAATATTATGCAGAAGGGAATGCATCATCCTTTGAAAGGTTGCCGGTGCATTTTTCATCCCAAACGCCATAACTTTATATTGGTATAAACCATCCGGAGTCACAAAGGCTGAAATTTCTTTGGCATTGTCAGTTAAGGGTACTTGCCAGTAACCTTTCATCAGATCAAATTTACTGACATATTTTGCCTTTCCAAGATTGTCGATGCAGTCATCAATTCTAGGAATTGGAAAAGAATCACTTTTAGTTACTGCATTTACTTTCCGGAAGTCGGTCACGAATCTGTAAGTACCATCCGGTTTTGGTACCAGAATACAAGGAGAACTCCACTGACTTTGGCTTGGTTCGATGATGTCATTATCCAGCATATATTTCACTTCTGCTCTCAACTGCTGCAGCTTGATTGGATTTACCCGGTAAAAATGTTGTTTGATGGGTTTTTCCTCTCCAACTAAAACATCGTGTACAGCAACTGTCGTTTTTTCAGGAACATCAGGAAAAAGATTTTTGAAATCACTGACCAAATCATGAATTTCTTGTCTTTTTTCATTTGATAAATGTTCAAATTTTACATTTAAATTAGAAAGGATTTCCGAGTTTTTTAAATGGCTATCTTGACCCATGTCCTTCTCCCTAAAAACTACATCTTCCTCCTTGTCTATATCATTTTCAGATTGATTTGTAATATTAATGTTTGTTAAGGTTGAGATTGGCTTAATATTACTAAGATCATTTCTGTCAATATAACTTTTTAACATATTAATGTGGCAAATTCTTTTCTTTTTTCTTGTGTTATTTTCCTTCTGAGGAGGATTATTATTATGTGATATAAATGTTTTATTTAATTGTAACAGACCATCTGTTGCTAAGTCATCACTTTCTGAAATTTGTTTCTTGGCTCTCGCTCTAGTAATCGCACAATCAGGGTATAAGTCTCTGTCTTCTTCAACCAACGATTCTTTATTTTTTTCTATCTTATCGCAGACAATTGGTTCTGCTATTACCCTGTCACCTGCTAAATCGTTGCCTAACAGTAAGGAGACACCTTTAACTGGTAGGGTTGGTCGTACACCGACTATGACAGGACCATTCACCAATTCTGATTTTATATAAATTTTGTGAAGGGGGACCTTAATTACTCCTAACTCCACGCCTTGTAACAAAACAAAATCGCCGGTGAAGGTCGATTCCGATAATTTAAGTGCCCTTTCTAACAGTAAGGTTTGAGACGCCCCGGTGTCTCGCAAGATTTGGACAGGCTTAGCTTCATCGGGGTTGCTGCTGTAAACGAAGCCTTGGGATAAAAAGGGTCTATAATTTTTTATATAGGCGTTTTCGGTGTTTTCGTCATCACCTACTTTTGAGAAAAGCTGAGGAGAGGAATCATTTCTAATTTGCTGAGTAAAAGCATGAGGTTGAAAAGAGTTATTTTCTTCTCGTTTTCTTTTTAAGATTCTGCAGTCGGATATGATATGATTATCCTTCTTGCAGTATGCACAGAAGATTTTCGATTCCGTTGGGACAAAACTCTTTTGTGTATCTCTTATTTTCTTTTGTGTATATTTTCTATGATATACATTAGGGTGGGATTCAGACAAGGTTTGTTGTGTAAAACCTGACTGGTTTTCGGTTATATGAATTTTTTCAAAACTCCTATGCGTTAGCCTATGCGTATCAGCCATTACTGCGGCTTCGTTAATAGTGTTTATATTTTTATCCTCGAGATACATTCGAGTCTCGTTTGGAACACATTGCTTAAATTCTTCAATAAGAATAAGCTGTCGTAATTTTTCATAGTCATCTATTTTCTTCGCCCTAACCCATCTATCAAAAAGGTCCTCTTTTTCCCTAGCGAACTCGACATAAGTCTGCCGTTCGAATTTCTTATATTTTCTGAATTTCTGCCTATATGCCTCCGGTACTAATTCATATGCGTTTAGTATCGCATTTTTTATTTTTTCATAATCTGAGGCATCTTCAATACTGAGTGCCGAGTAAATATCGGCAGCTCTGCCGACCAAAACCGTCTGTAAAAGTGTTGCCCAGATCTCATAAGGCCATCCTAAATTTACAGCAATTTTTTCAAAATGAGGAAAATACTTTTCCACTGTTTTTTCGAAAAATGTAGGCACTAGTTTTATATATCTACCTATATCAAACGTCTTTAAGGAAAAATTATCAGAATTCTGATTCCGATTTTCTCGTATTTTTAATTTTTCTAACTCTATTTTTTCTTTTTCTAGTTCTATTCTTTCTTTTTCTAGCTCCAATTTTTTCATTTCTAATTTGAGATGTAGACTACTTTGGTCGTCTCTAACAATATTACCTGAGTCTAAAAACTCTTTTTCAATTAATTCTGTAGCTACAATATTTTTTATTTCCGCTTTTTTCATGGTTAGATTTGTATTTAAACCGAAATATTCAGCAATTTGTACTAATTCCGATTTTCGTAAATTTTTAAATACTTCGCCCAAATCGGCTAAACTTAAAAAATTTTCCACTGAAAAAGGCATGTTACTTCTCTTATTTTATTTTGAAAATAACTTAATGAATGCTATCTTTTAATTCAATTTATTTATTTATTTTATTGTTAACGAGTTAAGCTATTTTATACTTTTGTCAACAATTCTATCACGTTAGACGAGCCCCCAATTTGTTACGCTCACGTGCGATAAGATAGACAATATGTTTCGCACACGTGGTGGTAACAAAAAAATATAAAAACCTGAAGTGTGATTATTGGTAATGAGACAATTTATTTACATTAACAACATAAAAATTAACAGTTAACAAACATGAATACAAAAGCTAACAATAATGGATTTTAGGAAACTACTATCTTTTGCCTAAGGCAGGAACCGAGAAGGTCAAATACGGGGTCAGGTAAGGAGTTCACGAGGAAGAAGGAAGGTAGTTACCTTTTTGGAATGGACAACCCTAAGTTTTAAACAGACCACTCAATTTTTACAAGAATTCAAAGACAATATTAAAATAACATTCTTTGGTCAATGAAAAGTTCAAAATATCTATTTACCACTGGTCCCAGGAGGGTTTCATGCAGACGTTCCGTGGCTGGAGAAATTGTAGAAAGATTCTTACGGTTGGACTTTGAATCCGTGAATCTACCGGAGTTAGCTTGGCGACAGCAACTTACAAACTCTCTGGGTGCCTTTGAAAAACCTATTTATAGGGGACCGAAACAACTAGGTAGAATTTTCTGGGACCTTCTAAAGCGTTCTCGATTTTTCTAGAATGTTCCAAAAGCTATTTACTGATCGAAGCTATTTAGTGAATTAAAACTTTTTGGATTTTATTACTGGGACAATCTAGAGTGGCCTATTATACATTTAAACTATTTTAATTACTTTAAATAACACTTTTTATAGAAATGCTCCCTCGTAACAATATCATGTATATATATGATGTACATATTTGCGATATATATGATATATATATATATGATATATATATCATGTATATATATGATGTGTATATTTGCGATATATATGATATATATATCATCTATATATATGATGTGTATATTTGCGATATATATTATATATATATATGATATATATATGATGTGTATATTTGCGATATATATTATATATATATATGATATATATATGATGTGTATATTTGCGATATATATTATATATATATATGATATATATATGATGTATATATATGATGTATATTTTTTCAATATATATATATATGATATATCATGTATATATATGATGTATATATTTGCGATACATATGATATATATATATATATATTTATATATATATATATGATTTATATATATAATATATATGTATATATAACTATATAACTATATATATATATATATATATATATATATATATATATATATATATACACACACATGATATGATATATTTATCATCCGTATATATATTATATGTATCATATTTATTACATATACCATGTATATATTATATTGATATAGCATGTATATATATTATGTTATATATATCGTACATGCTCACCTTAAGCTATAATACACACTAAAATATATTCTTTCAAATTTCATAATGCATATATCATGGTTATTTCAAACCCGAATGAATAAAGATTTTGAAATAAATATCTGATGATTATTCTATAGTAGTGTGTGTCTTTGGTTAACAATTCATTTACCCACGACAAGAAGGTTATTGTAGGCAGATAATGATGAGGAAACACATAGCTAATTTTAACAAAACAACGTAAGGAATCTAATTGCAAATTTGCACGCTTTTCTCAGCTCGCCCGTTAATCTCTTTGGAACAATGTAAAGATCGACTTCAAAGAAAATTTCATTTAGGCTCGTAAATTCCTTTCTGTTTCTTTTTCCTAAGATTGCACTAATTTGAATGACGTAGCTAAAAGCCGTTATTTTTTGTCCTCACCATAATTCTGTTCACCCAATAATGACAAAACCTTAACCTTTATTGAGAGAGAGAGAGAGAGAGAGAGAGAGAGAGAGAGAGAGAGAGAGAGAGAGAGAGAGAGAGAGAGAGAGAGAGAGAGAGAGATTCACATTTGTCAGCTTATCCAATCTTGCTTCAGTTGAAAATAGTGTACCCCGATGTGGAGAATGTATATTCATGCAATTCCTGTAATTGTCATAGTAAACATTCCTTGTCGTGAAGCCAGTCTCACGGAGGAAAGTTGAAAGAAAAAGGAGAAGAGTTTTCCGAGCAATTTTACTAAGCTCAGGATATTTTAGTTTCATTTTTATCCAAAAGGGAAGCAAATGATGCTGAAATTTCCATAGTTATCTTCCTTCCTTCGCTAGCAGCCATCTCCAACCATTGATCCTCCATAGTGACACTTAAGACGAAGTCATCTATCAGTGGTATAAGTGGATTTCGAATGCACCCAGTCCTTTTCTGTGGTTCTTCTGTTGGAAATTAATGCTGAAATCGACCTACTAAATTAATCAATTGTTCTTTGATGATATTTCGTATTGAATTCAACATTATGGTCTTAATCTGCATCCGCAATGATTGTTGCCAATTCGTGAAACATGTGATAATATTCAAACTTACGTATTTGCTTGCCGATCTTGTATGCCATTGTAAAAATCGATGCCACCTTTCTCTGCATGGAAGTGTTGAGGTCATTAAAGATGGCAAAGATATCAGCCAAATAAGCCAACTTGGCTAGTCAATCCACATTTCGGAATAATTGTGACCAATTTGTTGGCTAACTCCAACAGTTTTACTCTGTCAGAATCCGTTAAGAAAATGATAGCATATCAGTATTTAGAAGCAGTATATTATGACCAAAATTAAAATCTTCGTTTTTTTATGACTATAATTTCACAATATAATTTTGTAAAACAATTCTATGAAAAAAATAATTTGTGCAAATTCACCAACGATCATTTAATTCGGAAAATAGAGACGATTGAACTATCGTAATATTCAAACTTATTGATTATTTACTTGTTTATTTTTAAATTACTTAATTAATATTTATATATTCATTTCATATTATAAATATTAATTTTAAGTTACCACATTATAATTAGGTTTGTTCCTTCTACCAATATTTCATAAATAATGAAATATTCCGTTTTGGTCGAAACAGAAAACATAAGAGAGACGCTGTTCGGTTTCAGTAAAAGGAAAGATGAAAATAATAAAGAAAGAAATTTTTAAATTGAAAAAAATATTATATTTATAATATGAAATGATATAATTATTAATTAAGTTATAATTCTGCTTGTGCATTAATTAGCGAAGACATCCTACCAATACCTCATAAATAATGGAATATTCTGTTTTGATCAAGATAGAAAATATATATTATAGACGTTTGATTTCAGCGTAAGAAAGAAGGAAAAGAAGAAGAGTCAGTAACTTTTTTTATTTGTTCAATGTCTGCTTCAGAGACATGAAAAACCTGATTATAAATTTAATACAAATGAAGATAAAATAATTTTCATTTAAGGGAGGTAACTTCTTATTTCTACGACGTAGTTTCTTCCCGTTGAACATTTTAAATAAATGATGACATTCTTTAAAAAATTTCCAAACATCCATTTGTCTTTTTAAGTATTAAAATATTATTAATGCTTTAAAAGAAAATTGTTGTCTCTGATAAGTTTCTGCAATGAACCGGCTTCATTTTATCCAAAATATTAATCCATAACAGTTTGGTCTTGAGAATTTTGAATCGGAAGCGATACTTCTACCCAGGGCATGGATGTTGCGGATTTGAATCAACCTACAAAGGCATTTAAGGTGTTTAAATATAAAAATATAAGATATATTTTCGTGTTTTTTTTTGTTTTTTTTTTTACAACCAAATTTGTCTTAGTGTATGAGTGTTAAAGTCTTTACAGTTCTTGTTTGTAGTTGATTGTTAAGATGAAAAAAAATTGATTCTTTGCGTGTATGTGCGAGAAAGAAGAGACAAGGGATAAAGTAAGGAGGAAAGTGTGTCACATCGCTTGGTGAGGAAGACGGGTGGGCGAGTAAGGGTCGTGAACTGTTGCCGTTATTTGCCGTCTGTCTCTCCTTCCTGGTTTGTCCGTCTAGAAACTTTGCTTAAATACCCTTCAAAGAGATTACAAAGCATGTTTATTTATTTATTTTTTTTACTGTTGGCGGCAACGCGTCCCGTAAGTTGAGAAATGTTAAAAAAATATTTTCAAAGCATTAATTTATTAACCGGAAGAATGCGCAATCCACCAACTCAGAAATCATTTTTTCTCTGGTGTTTGACTGTCATCGGGTTTATTTCCATTTTCGCCCCACATCTATTTCGAAGAAGGAAGGTAGACATTTCATATCCTATAAAAATTATTCCGTATACAATTAAAATGCCTTTATTTATTAAATTTAATTTATTATTTATTTCAATTGCATCATAATGCACTCAGTGAATTCATGCATAGTGTAATGAAGAATATTCGCCTTTTGAAAATCTGTTCCTCTCCGATATGCAAAATTCGATCCTAAATTACCGGGACACCTTAAGACAAACGTTGAAATAATATTTTCGTATGATTTAAAATTTCGGATAATTGAATACCTACATTACCGAAAAAGAATGAAGAAAAATACTATTTTCTGAAAAAAAAAAAAATATTGTTAGATTATTAAATAACATTTTCAAACCCTTTCTTCATGGTTTTACTCATTTTTTTTTTTTATGAAAAAAATTGATAAATTTTTGTCTGTTTACAGCTGGCCTCGCGTTTTTCTACCGCCAATCCCTGATTAAAGCAGAGTATTTGCAAGATTTTAATTTTTTTGGTTGAGAGTGCAACCAACTTAAACATTTGTCAAACATGATCATTACTTTGGTGCTTGAAGCTGAAATTTTGTACGTTGAATATAACATTTTAAAATCAAAGGTTTTTCTGAGATAAAATATTAGAATTAATTTAGTTAAAATAATTATCGACGGATAATCGAGCAAGTATCGAAATATCGAGCCAGTTTAGGGAAAGAATAGAATCCAGCAATACGCATAGAGACCAGCATGCACTTTAATTGCAGGTGCTGCTGGTTCGGTGAAAACGCAAATCAACGGAACTACGTTTAAAATGCTAAGTTAACATTGTCTGTCACAATTGTTGCGGGAGTTTTCTCTTAAGTTGCGATATGTAGACGTTTTTCAGTAAATATTTAATGATTCTTGGTACTTTTGACTCGTAAACAATATTTGTCGATCTCATGTGAATCCGGGTAAAAAAATAGGAAAAACGCAAAGCATTGAACTTAAACGAACGCCAATTAAATGCATGCTTTGATAAAAGTGTAGTGGAACGGACCCTGTGTGAGATGGCGTGTGTTTTGGTTAGCCATGTCAGTTGCGTGTTGAAGGGCTGTTCCTCACAATTATTTATTTTTGTTAGGAAAGGTGTGGAAATCATTAGCAATGGTGAAATACAAAAAGGAACATAGAGTTAAAAACATAACAATTGAATTTATTAAGTATTGAAATTACATGCATGCGAACTGAAAAGTGAGACTGAGTTGCGTCCCTTTGATTAGGTAATTATTTGTACCTAGACTCATAACGAAAGAGTTGATTATTAAAATGCAGTTTAGAAGATTGAGTATGTTTTGTATATTATGCAAGCTGGATGAATGATGCTAGAGTTATACTTGCATGAATTGTTGCAAATTTCTTTAACGTCTGACTGCGTTAGTCAAGACGGGAATTCTTTGAGAGTCACATTTTGGCAGTGGTGTTGAGTGACGAAGAGAGGTTAAGTTCGAGAGTCCGCATCGAAACAGAGAATTCTAGAGAGAATCATACGTGTTGGGTTTTTATATCATGTTCTATCACGTGACAGGCTCCGAATTGAGTTGGCGCCTAAATTGATCGTGCACATGGGAGTGATCTGATTGGTCGATACTGACCAATCAGCAAGCTAGATTGACGGTGATTAACCAATGAATACCTGTTGATTATTTGTAAGTATGATGTTGGTAATAATGTAACAGGAAGAGTGCATTTCCTAGCAGAGGGTAAACTGGTTGTCGTGGACGAGTCCACAAAAGTAATTATATGTGTAGACAATTGAAAGTAAAGGAAAATATATTAAAAACTATGTTATTAAGAATGTACTTATTTGTGCATGATACAAGTGTGGGTATCTGAGTGAAACAATAGTGGTTGTTGATAGCAGTTTGGTGGTGGATGGACCGGGTGGTTAATGTTGATTGGTGTGTGGACCTTTTTCGTTGATAAACATCGGTCAAAGTTTAGGCACATCAACTCACAAGCGTCCTAAGTTTGAGAGGTAGGGGAGGGAAGATAGCGATAGGGGATAATATTACATTTGAGTAGGTAAAAAAATTTTCGAGTTATCTTTTGTAATAATTGGGAGTGTTATTTTTTAGTTTTTCTATAAGATTTCTAAAGTTGGGTTACATTTCTTTATGTTAAGGTTATCACTATTTATTTTGTAATCAAAAGAACGTTTTTTGTGGATATATAATTATAAAAGGTTCATAGTTATGGAATTGGGAATTTAGCAAGATTGTAGTGTTAAATCCTTAGTATGTCTACAGAAAACGGTAGTCTCATATCTTTGGTTTAATAATTGGGTATTATTCAAGAGTTCAATGATACATATTTTCTCCTGTAAACATAGGAAGCAAGGTTCGCTCAGTGAATTGCAGGTTCTGGCTTGTCTTAGGATTTTCCATTTAACTTTAGGTGCTTTTCCTTCTTCCTTGAGTTTCCAAAAATATTTCGAAAGTGATGTCATATTTCGTTTGGCTGTATTTGTAAAGGAGTTCAAGTGATTGTAATACCTATCCTTAAAAGGTCTGCTAGTAGACCCCACATACGGCTTAATATCTCCGGGATTCTCATTTGATGAGATATAGGCCATATACACTATGGATTTGGTTAAGCATCTGTTTAATAATGGACATTGGTCGGGGATTCTACAGTTGCAGAGTCTTTCTTCTTGGGGTGTATTAGAACTTGTATTTAGGTTTCGTTTATTATCACTATGTAGTTTCAGTATTGTTTCACTCAGATACTTTATGTATATTTTGTATGTACATTTTTCTTCTCAAAAAAATGGAAAATAGGAAGTGACGTTTTACATCCGGGCTTCCCTACAAACAGGATCGTTCATAACCATTTTCGACCCTCACCCGTAGATGTGCAGTTAAAATGCACTGAAACCAAGTTGCATCTTTGTTGTGAGTAAAATGGTTTTGTCTATATGATAAAATTATAATAAATAAATAAATAAATATATATATATATATATATATATATATATATATATATATATATATATATATATATATATATATATATATATATAAATTCACAAGAGGATACAATCCAGGTAGAACTCAATGTCCAGGATAGAGTTAGATTATAATATAAAAGGCTCAAACACTAATATTCCATGGTTATAATTTATTACATTGGAATCGTATCACGATCCAATTCATATTTTCTGATTTCTTTTTGAATTTGTAGGTCTGATGAATTTGATCGTGATTACGATTCCAATCTAATAAATTATAACCATGGAATATTAGTGTTTGAGCCTTTTATATTATATATATATATATATATATATATATATATATATATATATATATATGAGTGAAAGTTGAAGTCAACACTCAGAGGCGGCGGTTGCGTCTTGCATGAAACAGCCTGTCGCCTCTGAGTGTTGACTTCAATGTTCACTTTTATATTTATATTTACATACGCTCTATCGCTGATATTGAGCACTTTATCCCATAAATATACCACACCTTAAAACTATATTTCTTCATATATATATATATATATATATATATATATATATGAAGAGGGAGAGAGAGAGAGGGAGAGAGAGAGTATGTATGTGTGAATGTTTGTGTCCTTTCCTTTTATACTGCTACATATAATGCCACCTAGCGGATGTTAAGCAAAGACAATTAATTTCATGAGAAAATGAAAAATTCGCAACTTCAGTTTTATGAAACATTTAATTTCCAGGAAAGCATCTTCAAGTTACAAGAGTTAGTGATAAAATATTCAATATATTTTTCACCCAACCAAATGCTGCTGTCATTTACTTAGTTCCGCAACAAATACGTGGCACTCAACAAGAATCAAACTCACTTCTAAGTAGTAATATTCAGTCAAAGTAACTCACGAACTCGCTAATAATTTTCAGAAATGTGTCTGGTATGCTAGATGATTATATCACCGTTCAATAATATCTTTTCTATAAAATTTAGTTTGAAATTTCGTAGTACAAGAAAAAAAAAGCAAAATTTTATTTAAAAACGATTCTTATATGACAGAAGTGGTCGAACTGCGGTTCACGAGCCACATGCGGTTTTTGGACCTTTAATATGCGGCATGTGGCTGAGTTCCTGTTTTCATCACAGTTAATAAAAGGTAAATAAGAAAAATATCAAGCTTTATAATTATTTACTGGGTATGGATTGAGATCCTAGATTAATACGTAAGTTTAATTTTATTGTGTATATAAAAAAAACGTATGTGTAAATTTTGTTTCTGGTTGCAGCTCTCAAAAATTCTGAACTTTATCGTATGTGGCTTTTACATTAAGTAAGTTTAGCCACCCTGTTATATATTTAAAATAAAATACTACAATTTTAATGGGATTTGACTCAAGGGAAATAACTCTACTAGTCTTGAAAATAGTTGTCTCCCGTGAAAATATTTTTTTAACATATTTAAAATTTATATATTTTTTATAATAAACTGACTGCTATGATATATACGAGCACAGTATGCATGATAGAACATGTGGAAATAAGCTGCATGTTTAAACTTTTTTATTCTTCTGCTAACTTTTCATTCTGTAAGAATATAATCAGAAATACTGAAAAAACTAAAGGAAAAACTTTAGCGACTGAGAAAGGCTGTGGATGACTCCACTGTTAAAAAATACAATCTGAAAAATAAATCAATGAGATTTGTACATATTCAAAATAAAGTTTCTGATGAGCCTGTTGAATTTATAAACATTTTTCTATTTGTTCTCTATTGAATCACACACACATGCATATATATATATATATATATATATATATATATATATATATATATATATATATATATATATATATATATATATATATATATATTATCGGAAGAGAGTTCGATAAATGAGAACTACCGGAGGAGAAACTATTAGCATAGAACTTGCGGTTACGACTACCAATTTCAACAGTGAAATTATAAGATCCAGCTGCCAAATTAGTTCTGTGATTAAATTCGTTAAATATCAATAATACAAATAATAATACTCGTTTGTTAATTACTGATCACTGAGGAAATCTTTTATCTTTTCTATAGTAAAATAATTTCTAACTGATTTTTATACTAAGATTATTTGACTGGATTTCTGTAGTAAAAACTTTAACAATACATTTACATTTTTTTTCACATTGTGTTAAAACTTTCCAGACATTCAAATTTTTATACTTGCTCGATTTTGGGTTTAGTTATGTCGCTCATAAAGCTGATTGTCCGATGGAGGCTCGCATTCATTTGCACTTTGCTTCTTAGTGAATCCAACTTCAGAGTGCTATCTATCTTTTTCCGGATTGACGCCACTGATGTATATTTCATTTATTATTTCCGTAATCTTGTCGATAGTCCTGGGTATGATGATAAATTACATCCGGCAGCAATGCCTCTGATCGTGAGATTGGAGGTTTTGCGGAGCATGGAACCACCTCTTAACTGTTGTTATTCCCAGGTCTACCCTGACCAGGGGTGGTAGCACCAGTTATGGGTCTAAGCTATGGGCAAATAGTGAACCACAAACACTAGGAAAGTATAAAAAAATACATTTTATAGTAAAAATACCAGCAATACATTACTATATAATTTTTTTTACCAACAATACATATTTATATAAGAATTACCAATGATACATTTTTTAAAGCGGAATGACCAACAATAAATTTTATAGAAAAGTGACTAACAATAAATTTTATCTGTTTGGTTTGGTTTAGTTCGGTTTGTTTTACGTCATATCAACCACAATGGGTTATTTAATGCCGAGAAAATTCCCTTTTTTTTTTCAAAAATGTATAGCTGGTAATATTAAAAAAAAAATGTATAGTTTGGTTTGTTTTGTGGGTTATTTAATGCTGACAAGATTTTTATTTCTGGTAATATTTTCTTTTTTCAAATATTTATTGCTGATACTAATTTAAAAAAAAGTATTTCTGGTATTAAAATCTATTTTTACACATTCATAGTATTTTGTGTCAGGTTGTGGGGTCAACTATTTGCCCATAGCTGGGACCATAACAGGTGCTACCACTCCGGGTCAGGGTGGATCTGGGAACACCAGCAATTAAGCGGAGGTTCCACGCTCCTCAAAACCTCCTGAACAGACGCCTTGCCGTTGGACGTAGTTTATTGTCTTACCCAGGACGCGATTTTATCTGTAGTTGAAGCCATAAAACCGTGTCAAATATTTAGATTTCTGCATTAAATAACCCATAGAGGTGTTGATATGCCACTAAAAAAATAAAACAATAATCATGAAAAGAACTCTTTCATGACTAATCCTTATAATATCCTACAATTTCTTAAAGAAATTAAACTGTATTCTCAAATATAACTTCAACAAAATTACAACAAAAACACACGTATTACCGCCTCTTGTAATTATGTCTACATCCATACAAACAAATATATGCCCCAAAACTGAATATCATCTACCATATATTACTTCAAAGCTTCCAAGAAAATTAAATTGCGGCATTAAATAACCCATAGAGGTCTTGATATGCCGTTAACCAAACAAAACAATCAATCTTGTTGATTTCGAAAGCGTTTAAGGTTGATAGCTTTTCTATTCCAATCTCATCTGCTCTTGTTATTTTGTTCCTGTATCTTGGCTCTTCCCAACCCCAGACTTTAATATTTCATGTCCTTCTATGTCTTTGCGCGTTGTAGTTTTTTTTCTCTTTTGTTGCGGAAGTATTATCTGATGTATTCGATCTTTTATGCATACCTACCAAACCTATAAGGCTCATTCTTTCTATGTAGAGGAAAAAGCGTGCGAAAAGTGAAGAAAGAAATAATCTTCAAACACAGCTCTACAAATTTTAAATAAATTTTATTATTGAGTATTTGTTTTCTTTCAAGTTGAAAGAATCGAATTAAAAGATCCTCGCGAAACAACGTCACACAAAAAATATTTTTTCCACAACACAACAAGTATTTACATTAGTAGGATAGAAGAAACAGAATGTGTTTATTTAACGAGAGAGTCGCTTATTTATGTTGTTTTATGAATCCGTGTAATTTTTTCAGCAGTCAGCTGCGGGGAGAGCTGTGTTATTACTACTGCTAATATTTTTTGTTGACATAACTCCGTTCGTATGCTTTTAAGTGTTGCTTAATTTACTTAAAATTCGCTAGGTTATTTGCAAGAAGTTACTCGATAAAATATATGGAAGGTTTAGTAATTAATTATATGAAAGGTGCGAGCAAACATTTTGTCCACAACCCTCTGGTCAAAGGTTTACTGCAAACTGAAAACTAAACTTTGTGAATTTACGCGATTGTATTTATAACAGCATCCAGGAAACTAAAAGTTATATTTATTAAACTCAGAAGTTGGTTAATAAATATTTTTCCCAAATTGTGAATATCTGTTTTTAAGAGGGAAAATATTGTTAATCATTTTCTTGAGTGATCTCTCAAATTTCGTAGCAGACAAAAAACATAGTTGTTTGATTTTTCAAATGTCTAAGAACGTTTGAGATAACGTCGCTGATTGGTTTATAAATGCAAATGTGGAAATTCAAATTGGAGCCTACGTTTTGCACAAAAATGAGTTGTGGTTTTTAGTGACATTACTTATATCTATTGAATTTTCTACACCCTGTTCAATGTTTGTACAGCCATTGACTGCATGCATCTATTTATAATGTTTGTATTTACTATTCTATATTCTGTACCATTCCTTGACATTGCTTGCTGTTTCTTTTTCATTATCTTGAGAATTTTCTGTCATCCACTTCTTTTTTCTTGTCTCTCATTCATTGGGATGATCTCATTCGCCGATGTTATTAGAACTTCTCTTAATATGAATTTCCAGTCCAATCCACACTATTACATTTGATTTAAACTGTCAGCATACTTCTGTTTACTAGCTGAGTCATCTTAGTGTCTGCTGTTTTGGAGTTTCGGGATTGCTTTG
Organism: Acanthosepion esculentum; assembly: GCA_964036315.1. NCBI lineage: Eukaryota > Metazoa > Mollusca > Cephalopoda > Sepiida > Sepiidae > Acanthosepion > Acanthosepion esculentum. The sequence goes on along the minus strand of OZ038508.1, from coordinate 4,980,148 downwards.
GTTTTTCTTATTTTTTTTGTAATTTTACAAAATCCGAGTCCGAGTTTGCAAATGATTGGAAGGCGGTCGTTCTTACGGTTTGCACTTGCATAGGTTTTAGAGTGTAACTACATTCCTGAATCTTTTATTGATTGTTATATAGTCAATCTATTTCTTCGTGTCTCCTCCTGGGCTTCTCCATGTCCATGTGCCCCTTCAGTATTGCTCAAACTAGACGCGTTGGTTATTATTTAGTCATTTGCTGTGCACTATTGGATTATAATTACCTGCACTCGTTACAGGGTCATAGTGCGTACTTGTCAACTATCTCACGGTCTTGTTCCATTCATATTAACATTTAGATCTTCTATGAAGATTGTAAATTCCTGGCATTATCCAGTGTGCTGTAAAACTTCACAATGCATTCTTTTGTGCCTTTAATACGTATACTATTATAATGGATATATTAAACAGCTTCCCTTTCACCTTAACGAGGATAATTCTGTTAGACAGTTGATGGTATTCCTGATCACATTTCTTCATATATTAGTCTAGTATAGGTCCTACTCCTCTTTCATTTTTCTCTCCGTATATGCGTTGCGTATGTCCGTGTGTAATGTAAAAGAAAACTGGGTGGTAGGAAAAATAAATTTCCACTCAAATCTGTTCCCGCTGACAGTTAACGTGGAAACAGGAACGACGCTTCGCTCGGGATTCTGTTTCCTGCACGCCGTAAACAACAGTACTATCGCTCTTTCTCTGGAAGACGGGTATAACCTTCACTAGTCTCAAAGAACAAAACTCCCCCGAAACAAAAAGTCAGCTCTTTTTATTCTTCCTCGGTCTCGGGCAAGAAACCGACCGAGATCTCTCGTTTGTTAGCCTCGTTCTCGCCGATAACGCATGCGCTATTGATTTGCCGGAGTTTGCCTCGCACGTCTATGATATCTACAAGCACGTGTACAGACAATTTGCCTTCTCTTACTTCGCCGAGGTATTTCTTCACCACAGTCCGTCGCTTAAGAAGTATCATTATTTGTCCACCTAGTTTCACATACCATTAGAATGTTAATTTCACATACCATTTCACATACCATTAGAATGTTAATGTTTAATCGGTTTCTTTACTGCTTGCTATTTTTTCGATGGTCACATTGATGTAATGTTCTTACATTAAAATTCCCAATAACTGTGTTTGTCTCTAGCAAACAGTCGAATGACGAATAGCTGACATCTGTCGCGCATGTCTGACTCGGAAGAGATATCCATCCCGAGAAACTTAACCACCTTCAGACCGTTATCTTTCATATTCGTTTTATACATAGTCATGATTTGACTGAAAGTGGAGTTGTTTCCGGTTGCTTTCCCACAATGCCTTTTTTAGATGCCACTTTTAGTTAGCTGGCCGTTAACTAAATAAGTTAACTTTGAGAGATTTTATTTTTTCGTCCTCCAAGGTCGCTAACCATCCTCCTCGCACCTTACGTAGAAGATCAGGTAAGCTGGTTTAATTGCCGATCATCTGACAAAAAAATCAAGGATTTGATTGTAAGTTTTAACACGGTTAAAGTTGTAAAGCATATAATTCTTTTTAATCTTGAAGAATTTTACATCAGAGTTCTCATCTTGACAAGCGATTCAATAAAGATAAAAACAAAAAGAAAAACAAAACAGAAACAAAACGAAACCTATTCGCTTCGATCTTAGTCACAATTCTGGGGCTAGATTTTGAGGGTCGGAAAACTTATTAAAAACTATTAACAATCTAAAGCCAATTTTGGAGTGGATAGGTGGGGCGGTGGTGTACAAAAGGAAAATATAAAACTAAGATATATATATAATGTTGTCATCGTCGTCGTCGTCGTGTCCCGTTCAAGTCGTCGGCGATCGACAATCTATTGTTCTTTGAGGTTCTTAATTTTATCTTTTTGTTATCAGAATGAAACTACAGAATCTCAAAAAGTAAACTGTACCAAATAACAGAAACCACATCCCATGAAGTCTTTTTACGGCAGCAACAACCTAAATGGCGAGTTCTTGTAACTTGAATGAAAATAATAACGTAATTAAGATGTTGACATTCGACATTAATTTCAACAAAAGTTTAGGAAGGAAATTGCTCTCAGCACTAGAAAGAGCAATAACAGTTAATGGACTTGAGAAAATCATTTTCCTGAAAAATTGTTTTAAGAGAAAGATTTTATAAATTTCAAATGATAATTACGCTAAATGATTGGTTAATGAACGCTAATGAATACTTCCCTGTAAGGAAATGGCTAATATTACCATTCCATTTAACATAACCAGTTCACCATAACAGTACTAAGGAATCCTTGCACTGACATTATAACCAGTTGTAGTTTAAGTCTTGCCCCAACAGAGACAGGTTCCACAGCTAGTAATTTATATGATACACAACAGTATAATAACATGATATATTTGGTAATATAACATATATAATACTCGACAATCTAACATGTTTCTTTCTCTTGGCTATGAATCGCATCGTTAAGAAATTGACCCAGCCACATTTAAGAAATTGACCCAGCCACCTTTAAGAAGTTGACCCAGTAACCTTTAAGAAGCTGACCCAGCCACCTTTAAGAAGTTGACCCAGCCACCTTTAAGAAGTTGACCCAGCCACCTTTAAGAAATTGACCCAGCCACCTTTAAGAAGTTGACCCAGCCACCTTTAAGAAGTTGACCCAGTCACCTTTAAGAAGTTGACCCAGTCACCTTTAAGAAATTGACCCAGCCACCTTTAAGAAGTTGACCCAGCCACCTTTAAGAAATTGACCCAGCCACCTTTAAGAAGTTGACCCAGCCACCTTTAAGAAGTTGACCCAGCCACCTTTAAGAAGTTGACCCAGTCACCTTTAAGAAATTGACCCAGCCACCTTTAAGAAGTTAACCAAGCCACCTTTAAGAAGTTGACCCAGCCACCTTTAAGAAGTTGACCCAGCCACCTTTAAGAAGTTAACCAAGCCACCTTTAAGAAGTTGACCCAGCCACCTTTAAGAAGTTGACCCAGCCACCTTTAAGAAGTTAACCAAGCCACCTTTAAGAAGTTGACCCAGCCACCTTTAAGAAGTTGACCCAGCCACCTTTAAGAAATTGACCCAGCCACCTTTAAGAAGTTGACCCAGTCACCTTTAAGAAGTTGACCCAGCCACCTTTAAGAAATTGACCCAGCAACTAAGAAGCTGACCCAGCAACCATGAAGAAGCTGACCCAGCAACATTTAAGAAGCTGACCCAGCCACCTTTAAGAAGCTGACCCAGCCACCTTTAAGAAGCTGACCCAGCCACCTTTAAGAAGCTGACCCAGCAACTAAGAACTGACCCAGCAACAATGAAGAAGCTGACCCAGCAACCATGAAGAAGCTGACCCAGCCACCTTTAAGAAGTTGACCCAGCCACCTTTAGGAAGCTGACCCAGCAACTAAGAAGCTGACCCAGCAACCATGAAGAAGCTGACCCAGCCACCTTTAAGAAGTTGACTCAGCCACCTTTAAGAAGCTGACCCAGCAACCTTTAAGAAGCTGACCCAGCCACCTTTAGGAAGCTGACCCAGTAACTAAGAAGCTGAACCAGCAACCATGAAGAAGCTGACCCAGCAACCTTTAAGAAGTTGACCCAGCCACCTTTAAGAAGCTGACCCAGCAACCTTTAAGAAGCTGACCCAGCCACCTTTAGGAAGCTGACCCAGCAACTAAGAAGTTGACCCAGCCACCTTTAAGAAGCTGACCCAGCCACCTTTAGGAAGCTGACCCAGTCACCTTTAGGAAGCTGACCCAGCAACTAAGAAGTTGACCCAGCCACCTTTAAGAAGTTGACCCAGCCACCTTTAGGAAGCTGACCCAGCAACTAAGAAGTTGACCCAGCCACCTTTAAGAAGCTGACCCAGCCACCTTTAGGAAGCTGACCCAGCCACCTTTAGGAAGCTGATCCAGTCACCTTTGAGAAGTTGACTCAGCCACCTTTAAGAAGCTGACCCAGCAACCTTTAAGAAGCTGACCCAGCCACCTTTAGGAAGCTGACCCAGTAACTAAGAAGCTGACCCAGCAACCATGAAGAAGCTGACCCAGCAACCTTTAAGAAGTTGACCCAGCCACCTTTAAGAAGCTGACCCAGCAACCTTTAAGAAGCTGACCCAGCCACCTTTAGGAAGCTGACCCAGCAACTAAGAAGTTGACCCAGCCACCTTTAAGAAGCTGACCCAGCCACCTTTAGGAAGCTGACCCAGCCACCTTTAGGAAGCTGACCCAGCCACCTTTAAGAAGTTGACTCAGCCACCTTTAAGAAGCTGACCCAGCAACCTTTAAGAAGCTGACCCAGCCACCTTTAGGAAGCTGACCCAGTAACTAAGAAGCTGACCCAGCAACCATGAAGAAGCTGACCCAGCAACCTTTAAGAAGTTGACCCAGCCACCTTTAAGAAGCTGACCCAGCAACCTTTAAGAAGCTGACCCAGCCACCTTTAGGAGGCTGACCCAGCAACTAAGAAGTTGACCCAGCCACCTTTAAGAAGCTGACCCAGCCACCTTTAGGAAGCTGACCCAGTCACCTTTAGGAAGCTGACCCAGCAACTAAGAAGTTGACCCAGCCACCTTTAAGAAGTTGACCCAGCCACCTTTAGGAAGCTGACCCAGCAACTAAGAAGTTGACCCAGCCACCTTTAAGAAGCTGACCCAGCCACCTTTAGTAAGCTGACCCAGTCACCTTTAGGAAGCTGACCCAGCAACTAAGAAGTTGACCCAGCCACCTTTAAGAAGTTGACCCAGCCACCTTTAGGAAGCTGACCCAGCAACTAAGAAGCTGACCCAGCAACCATGAAGAAGCTGACCCAGCCACCTTTAAGAAGTTGACTCAGCCACCTTTAAGAAGCTGACCCAGCAACCTTTAAGAAGCTGACCCAGCCACCTTTAGGAAGCTGACCCAGTAACTAAGAAGCTGACCCAGCAACCATGAAGAAGCTGACCCAGCAACCTTTAAGAAGTTGACCCAGCCACCTTTAAGAAGCTGACCCAGCAACCTTTAAGAAGCTGACCCAGCCACCTTTAGGAAGCTGACCCAGCAACTAAGAAGTTGACCCAGCCACCTTTAAGAAGCTGACCCAGCCACCTTTAGGAAGCTGACCCAGTCACCTTTAGGAAGCTGACCCAGCAACTAAGAAGTTGACCCAGCCACCTTTAAGAAGTTGACCCAGCCACCTTTAGGAAGCTGACCCAGCAACTAAGAAGCTGACCCAGCAACCATGAAGAAGCTGACCCAGCCACCTTTAAGAAATTGACCCAGCCACATTTAAGAAGCTGACCCAGCCACCTTTAAGAAGATAATTATCATTGAGTCAATCTTTTCCTTTTTTGTGTAATATTAGAAGCTACAACGTCAATACTGTCGATATGACTGAAAGAGAATGTTAAAATTTAACGCATGCAGCGTATCATTATGTTAGTTCACCTTCCATTTATTTTCACTAAAGGAGCATTCTAAGAGACCTGTTGTATCTCATATGCACCCGTATTTTGACCTGCCACCTGTTGAAACTCAGTGCAATCCGTGCACATATCAACTAGCACATCAAGAACGACCAAATTAAAAATATCAACGTAAGAAAAAGTGGTTAACACCAAAACACTCCTTGACATCTAATGCAAGGAAATAGTCAAAACCTGAGGAGATGTTATTATACAAAATAAAAAGCCCCCATTAAATAAAATATCATTCACCACAGGAGACGGTATTTTGAAGTCCATACGATTTATTTAATGCGCGTACTAATATTAAAATATACAAATAAATAAAATTAAAATAACTTAGCGTAAATTATTTCAAACTTCCATTTTCCGAGAGAATAGGAGGATATAGACAAAAGAAGCCTAAATACCACACAGACACTACATGATTCTTGAAAATGACTGTGATGGTCGAAAGTACTTGAACAGACCAAATAAACTTCGGGCAGTTTATCCACAATTTTCGAGCAAAATATTCAACAAGTTCAAAATTGGAAAAATACAATAAAAAATTAAATAGACAGATCTTGTCGGTTCTTTGTAATCAAAATACTTACTGCCTAAATTTACCTTATATATATATATATATATATATATATATATATATATATATATATATATATATATATATATATGTGTGTGTGTGTGTGTGTGTGTGTGTGTGTGTGTGTGTGTGTGTGTGTATAAAATGAATAAAGACATCGCCACAACAAATCTGATGAGATTATTATCAAGTCAGATAAAACAGGCATTCGATATTGACACATATCATAAATCCATTAACGGAAAGGTTTGTTTTTTTAAGCATTTCACCCCAAGCAAGGCGGGAATCCACTAGCACGCAAGGGGTTACAGAAAATTGGAGTGAGTGCAGATAGGAGTGATAGAGGAAAGGATGAATTGAAGGATAGGGGATAGATCAGGACGTCTGGAGACGTCGATTGACATTACATTTGAATAGTTGGAGATTATAGCTATCAGGGAAACAGGAAAATGGGAGGGAGTTCCACAGGCGAGAGGTGCGAGACATGAAGCTATTGAAGTAGAAGAGACGGCTAGATTTAACAGTTTCGACAGTGAAAGGGTGTGAGCGAGATGCCAGTCTAGTAGAACACTTAAATTCATGAAGTCTGGGAACCAGCGAAAGCAGCTCATCGGAGCAGTTACCATGAAAGTATTTGTAAAAAAGACAGAGGGAGGCGACGGCACGTCTGTGAGAAAACGACTGCAGACGAGATATCAGATCAGGGAACTATTACATTGCATATCCGTCTCTGGATCTTATCAAGAACCTTGAGAGAAAACAGAAGGGGCACCGGACCATATATGGCAGCAATACTCCATGCAAGGGCGAATTGTTGATTTGAAGGATCGACTCCGACGAGAAAAAAATCCTGCTGCGGCACAGGGAGCCAAATTTCCTTGCGGTGGACGAAGCTATTGACTCGATGTATTTGTCCAATCTCAGATCAGAAGTCAATGTGAGGCCGAGTTGTCGCAAAGAGGAACTTTTTAGAAGCTGAGCGTAAGACATTCTAATGGGGGGCAGGGATTGTTCTCAGTGGTGAGTAACAGAGATCAGTTTTGTTTTTGAGGCGTTCTGACCATTGGGAAAATTGCATAAACAAAAAAACAAAACAAAAAAAAACAGCTACCGAGCTAAAAATTGACGATGGAGTCCGTTAAGCTGCACAAAAAGCAAGCATTTATCAGAGTGAAGGAACATAAGGAGGATTTCCCACACAAACCACAATATTGACTACTCAATCCACCCCAAAATAATATCGGTAAAATAAGCAAGGCAATCTTAGAAAAATCCTGCAGATACATAAAAATGCTTTAGGTATCAACCATTGGTGTGATACAGCCGACGCCATTGGTTGGTTCACTAAAATAAAAACGAAAAGTGAATGCTCTTTTATACAATTTGATATTTGTAATTTCTACTCGTCAATCACCGACGAGCTACTGATGGCTGAGATAAATCTAGCTAACAATTACTGTCCCATAAGCAACCAGGACATTAATATCATGCAGGTATTCAAACCCATTTTATTTCATGATGGCTGCCTGCAGACTAATAGTAACAACCTAAATATTTGCATTGCTATGGGTGCGTTTGACTCAGCGGAGGCTTGTGAATTTGTTGGTATTCTGCTATTTTGGAAGCTAAGCTTCGATATTAATATCACCGGACTTTATAGAAACGGCGGCATAAAACTCCTGATTAAAACAAGTGCACAAAAGAATTAAGAAAAAGCCTGATCAAATTCTTTAAAGATTACAGTCTGGATATCGCCATAGCGCAAACACTAAAGCAAAAAAAAAAAAATACTAGTTACTAAACAAAAATGAAACAATAGATAGTCATCAAAATTACTTACACTTACACGAATCAATCAATTTAAAACGATATGTAAACGATACTGTACGAATAATTTTGTCTTCCAATTTTGCATGATTCGCCTGTCAAATTTGTCGTATTTAACCTTTTGTTTTTAAATTTGATTTTTATTTTCCTTTTTTGTGCTTATTAACATATAAAAAACCTGGCATCATACGGGCATTAGATTCTGATAAATGGATAAAAAATATTAAAAATGTACCAATAATTTCATCGTTGACTATATATATATATATATATATATATATATATATATATATATATATATATATATATTCGGTTGAGCTCTCTCTCTCTCTCTCTCTCTCTCTCTCTCTCTCTATATATATATATATATATATATATATATATATCCTCCCCAGAGAGCTCAACCGAATATATATATATATATATATATATATATATATATATATATATATATTTTTTTTTTTTTTTTTTTGACTAAAATATTGACCCTGAAGATGAACAATGATGTTCGAAAGCGCTAGGTCATCGTATGGACAATACATATTTCGGAACTATTTTAAAAAAAAAAGTCTCATTAGAGAATATGAGAAAATTCAAAAGAAAATATGTAAAACTATGATGTCTTTAACATTCAACACTACATGTTTGAAAGAAAAGTTGCTGCCAAATTACACACACACACACACATATATATATATATATATATATATATATTCGGTTGAGCTATATATATATATATATATATATATATATATATATATATATATATATATATATATATATGTATATATAGCTCAACCGAATATATATATATATATATATATATATTCGGTTGAGCTCTCTCTCTATATATATATTCGGTTGAGCTATATATATATATATATATATAGAGAGAGAGAGAGAGAGAGAGAGAGAGAGCTCAACCGAATATATATATATATATATATATATATATATATATATATATATTCGGTTGAGCTCTCTCTCTCTATATATATTCGGTTGAGCTATATATATATATATATATATATATAGAGAGAGAGAGAGAGAGAGAGAGCTCAACCGAATATATATATATATATATATATATATATATATATATATATGTATATATTCGGTTGAGCTATATATATATATATATATATATATATATATATATATATATATATATATTCGGTTGAGCTCTCTGAGGAGGATGTGTGGGTTTGTAAACAGTGACTATTACGGCTAATAATGCAAGACTCTTCGGTAAATCGAATCGAGTTCTCTCAGTCACTGTGTGTTTATCTAAAAATAAATACGCTTAAATTCACCTTCTTGTCTGCCGTGAGCCAACGGCCTCAGGATAAAATTTCCCACTGACGCGAATTCAGCCGGTTTTCGATTTTAGCCAGAGGCAACCGGACGTCTAGCCACACTGATGAGACAAAGACAAATAAATCAACCGGCTAGATATAAGCAAGTGTGTAAGCGCGTGCTGGTGTGCATGCGCGGGCAAGCAAATAATTAATCTTCAAATTTATACATGATGTGTAAACATAATAGTGCTCGATGTGGTTATACAGACCAAAGATATATGTTAATTAGTACATATACTAGTGCCTATGTGTTGGTGTGCGACTTGTTTCGTTGGATTACCAACTCATCGGGTATGTTGATGAACAACGTACATCTTGTGTTCGATGAGCTGGTAATCCAGCGAAACTTTAGTCGTACACCAAAATGTACTTACACGGATATGTACTAATTAACACACACACACACACACACACACACACACACACACACACACACACACACATATATATATATATATATTACTTATTACATATATACATTACTTATTACTTTTTACATATTATTTATTACTTCAAACGTTATTTTAGTGGATACCCGTGTTTGAAATAGACGTCTGTTTTTTTTTAATTTTTAAACAATGTGTATTACGAATATCTGCCTACTCCTTCGAGGAAACAAAATAAAGTAAATTTGGTGTCCTACATTATTTTTTGTCATTATTAAGTTTTAAGTGGGTAGGCCGATAGACGTAATACTGTATATATATATATATATATAAAGAAAAAGAAAAACGGGGCATCATTTTCAAACATGGATACAGGGCCTATGAAAAGGGGATCGAGCCGACACTTTGTTTTGGGGCCCAAGAGTTAAAAGGGATGCCACACCCACCCTGCAGCACCCATCCTCCCTCGAGAACAAGGCACTTTCTACCAACCCCAGCGCAACGTACACTCACATTCATGTACTTGAACATAACTATACATATCACACCACACTTACTTCTTCTTATTAGTATTTATTATTAATTATTGTAGGCCTAGTTGAATAAAGATCTGGTAACACCAAGAGTATCTACCTACAGCCTGGGGATAGATGCATAGCTGTGTCAATTAGCGTAATGATGTGACTAGCGCACACCAGACTTTTCGCGTAATCATGTGCCTGTATAGATTATTATTTTGTTTTGCAAGGACTTAATGTATGCAATATCTGTTCATGGAAATAAAGCATTTATGACACTTTATACGTAGATTTACTGAACATGAAATCCTCAAAAAAAGATCATGTACCGCCTTGCAAAATTTCTCTTGGAGGCCCTGCATGGATATTCAATAAAAATAACGCTTGAAGTTATAAATAACTATATATTTTTGATATTCCGCAGTATAATAAAATATATGAATAAATAATAGTAAAATAACATATATAATTGATAGAACGTTAGAGTATAATAATACACATGATATTTCACTGTATAATAATACTTTCGAGTCCGGAATAGACGGTACTGCCTGGTTATTTAAATTTAAATTTTTTCCCCGAACCAAATCATTATCTTTCCCGATCCATCACTTATTTTAGTTTCAAGTTTTCTTCCAATTCGTCTGCTTGCTTTTTCAATAAATACTTTCATGGTAATTGTTCGGACGAGCTCTTCGCTATGGTATCGATATTTTATGGCTATACACGCAGTACTAGACTGGCAACAAGGTCTCATCGATATGCAGTTGAATTGGCTAGATGTAACCGTAAGTTCTATGCTAAAAGTTTCTTTTCTCGCACTTCCCGCTTGTGGAACACACTTCCGGTTCCATGCTTCCCAGTCGACATTAATTTTCGAAATTTAAATACAATGTCAATCGCTACCTACTGTTCTTCTGATTAATTTTCTTCTGTACTCGCTATGGTTTCTAATTTTTAAACATCCAGCAACCCCTTGTGTCTCAGGGGCCTTAATGCCTTGCTTGGGGTCAATTTTATCAAAAAATATATCTTTGCTTTTTTGTTCCTAAAAAAAGTTAATTTTGACTGAATTTCTCAACTTGCTCATTTATTCGGGAATTAAAGGTAAACATGATACCCCCCCCCTATATATATATATGTGTGTGTGTGTGTGTGTGTGTGTGTGTGTGTGTGTGTGTGTGTGTGTAAGGCAAAATGGAAAAAAGTTTATTTGTGGCACATTTCATCCGTTAGGACTTAATTGGACTGAGTTTGTTGACGTTGTTGCGAGAAAAAAGCAGCACATAAAACGCATCGGTTGTTCACCGAAACAAAACTGACCACAATTTTGACATAAAAAATGCTGATCTAATTAAAAGAGAAAATAATTCACTAAGACGGAAATTTAATCTTTAGTTCAGCCGCAGTAAAATTATGTCATAGTTCTTATAATGTTTCATCATTCTTGACAGATTTTCTGTTATCACAATATGGAATATTTAATAACAAAGATGATGGAAGCAAAAAGAAAAACGAATATAGATGAATTTGGCTGGATTACAAAAAAAAAAAAAGAGAAAGAAAACTAGAAAAACTCTTTAGAATTTTGTAACTCTCTGCATCTCTTGTGCATGTGCAGTCATAACAGCATCAACAAACCCCAGCCTGATGAAGTCACATTGGATGAAACGCGTCACAAATAAATTTCTTCCATTTTGTCTTACAATTTCTTTAAAATTGTTCTTGATATATAAAAATATATATCGCTATCTCATATGATATATATATAAATAAGTATATATATATATATATATATGTATATATATATATATATATATATATATATATATATATATATATATATTATGAAATGGACAAAGTCCGACAAGTATTTAAAGACATTAATTTACTGCTTATAAACTTCAATCTTCCATGAATCTCTCACGTACATTCATAACTGCTCATGGCGTATCAAATGTAAACAAATGACGTCACACATTATGAAATGGACAAAGTCCGACAATTATTTAAAGACATTGATGCGCCATGAGCAGTTATGAATGTACGTGAAAGATTCATGGAAGATTGAAGTTTATAAGCAGTAAATTCGACCTTGCCAACCGAACGCTCCTCTGTGGCCGAATCGGTAAAGAAACGTCAAGCTAAATGATGGTTCCGTATAGGATACAAGTTCGAATCCTGTCGGAGGACGTATATTTTCTATGAAAATTTCTCGGACATTCAGACCGGTAAATGTTATTTAATACTGTTTATTATAAACAGAGCATTTACTTAGATACTTGCATCTATAAAAAGAATGTTAAACATGAAAATGTCTTTATATATATATATATATATATATATATATATATATATATGTATGTGTGTGTGTGTGTGCTTTTACGCAGCAAATTCTCTCTTAGTCATGTCTGATTAAATAAAATATAAACATTATGCCTGCTTATTTAAATCATAATCCTTTCATATTCACGGATATTTTTCCGTATATTACAATCTAATGAGACAAGAAATGCACTGTAACATTGAAGAGTAATTGTGAAATAAAAGTGATTTTCACTGTTACAGTGCATTTCTTGGCTCATTTGATTGTAATACACGGAAAAATATCCGTGAATATGAAAGAATTATGATCAAAATAAGCAGACATAATGTGTGTAATTTATTCAATCAGACATATATATATATATTGTCAAATATCATATATATATATATATATATATATATATATATATATATATATATATATATATATATATATATATATATATATACAAGTGATATCACAGTAAGGCACAGATTGGCATAAATCGACCGAGATGTAAACAGTGTAAAATCTGAAAACACAAACCAACAGGGCTTATGAAAACAGCCACAATATTATCATTGAACGTGCATGTGACATAACAAAGATGGCTGCTATCATAAACCTAGGCAAACATAGAAGTGAGAGGTGTAATAATATTTTTGCATGTCAAGGGTAAATATCTTTGGGTCACAAAGCAATTGAGTAAACAACACTAGTAACAACGCATGGAAAATTTATTCACCTTTTGGTGAGGATTATCTAGGGCTCACGAGTGATGCGACCTGGGTAGAGAACGTTACCCCAGAGACAAAGGTTGATTACATGACCTGAAAGCATCCATCATCACTGACACCTGCAATAAAAAAATTAAAACTTCCGCAGTCAGTGGAATAATTAATATCAACTGCGTTCTGTTATTCAAAACGCGCAACGCAAGTGGATGTCATATCGCATGGCCAGACATTTAATGCAGTTAAATACTTTGAAAAACTGAACAGCCCAATGGAAACGGTTTGTCAAAAGAGGCTTCATATTGTTTTTTTTTAATCATTTCACGTCAAGCAAGGTGTTAAAGCCACTAAGACGCAAGGGGGCTACTGATAGTGAAGGAAACTCAGAGAACATTTCTGGGGAGAAAGGGGCAATAAAAAGATTAGGATTAAAGGAAATAGAAGTCGACAATTGACGTTGCATTTAAATCTTTAAAGATTGTTATTGACGGGAAAGTAAGAAATTAGGAGAGGGTTAATCGGGTGAGAAATGCGAGGAGAAACGAATTTTCAACAGTAAAATGATGAGACCTAGCTGCCAATCTAGTACTGCGCTTAAATTCGTGAAGCCGAGATACCACAGAGGAAACTTAATCAAAACACTTGCCATGAAAATGATTATAGAAAAGACGCAGGGAAGCTACGCTACAGCGGTAGGAAAGTGATTGAAACCGAGATGCCAGGTCAGGACCGACAATATTGCGGATTTTTTCAAGAATCTCGAGATACGTAGCAGAAGTACCAGATCACATGTGGCAACAATATTCGATGTCTGGTCAGACAGTTAACGCAGTTAGATACTGTAAAACATTGGCCATACCGAGCGGAAGTTTTTCGTCGAAACGTTTGCGTAAGGGTGTCATGCTAGTGCGTGACAACATCATCTCATACATGAGCAACAGGTTAAGAGTAGCCACTGCGATCTTTTAACGCACCCGCTTCAATGTCCTAACTTTGCTTCTCCAGATTATCGTGTTTAGGTTTCTCAAACGATATTTATCTGAGAAACAGTTCTACACGGTGTTGCAAATGTGTACGGGTGACGGCACTCATTTGACGTTACTTTCTTCGAAACAAAGACAAGGACATCAATCTCAGTGACAACTACGTGGGAAAATAGGATAGTCGTGCTGGTATCATATGCACAATGCCTGATTTGTATAATAATAAACATGTTGGGTCACTCACTAAAGTGTTGTATTTTACTCTTCCGACATCCTCTGTATATCTGAAACTCGTCAGTATCAAATTATAATTTGGCTTGTTCCCTCGTTCCTTAGTTAGCCTGCTTGTTACACTCTGAAGAACTTGCCTATCCCCTGTCCACAAATTCTTGGTATAACATCAGCTGACAGAGAAAGGAAAAAGAAAGAAAGAAAAGGCGATAACGTGATCAACGTCTGCTTCAGTGAAATAGAAAACCTTGTCACTTTTTAATCTTTTCATATGTACTCTCTTCCGTCTTCATGTTATGTAATGGGTGGCATGTGAAAAATTTCAGCACAAATTTATATTAGGTTCTTTTCAAAATAAAAATAAAATTTAATTTAAGAAAATAAGAAAGAAAAAGGAATTTTTAGCAACACTACAAATTACTACCATGTGGGCTAACTGTTCATCCAGTCGCCAAACAACAGACATTATTCTGTGAAATGCCTTTTAAACTCGACCCCTCCGTGAGAAAGCTCAACACGGCTAGCAGAGGCACGCCAGGGTTTCACGGGTGTATGCGATCGACCAGTGTTAGTTATAATTAGGCCGGGAATCTGATTTACTAAATAAATAAATAAAGAAGGACTTACGATTCGAGATGGTTCGGGAGAAATCTGGTTCTTTCTAGAAGACCCTAGGTAATGCAAGAAGCCTCTCGGGACGGATCTGGAATTGTTCCCCACACAAAAGGCGAAATATAAAAGAGTTTTGTTATGAATCGGGGACGGGAGAGTCTTCTGGTGATTTTTTTTCACTGAGGCCGTTAAACTGGGAGGAGGAATATTATAAGCGAAGCTTGCGGGCTTATCCGTGAGTCGTCCGGTCGCGGACGGAATTAAAATGTTCCCCTGTAGAGAGCAGTTTAATAACCTGCCGCTAGGACACAGCTGTCGGTTTTCTTCCGCGCTCTTACTTTGCAATTCACACGAGGGAAAAAAGTAAACAAGAAAGAAATCATATGACGTAGTCGACAAATTTGCGTCCACGTGGTTCTTTTCATAAGACGCAGGAAGAGAAATTAGTGCCATTGCGTGCGACATCACACGTCATGTATTAAAGCCATGAACGGCATTGTTACACTTCTATTATTACATCGTGGCATATCTACTAAGAAAAGTGATGGAAAGAAAAAAGAAAAAGAATCTAAATGAAACAACAAACATTATTCTGTGAAATGCCTTTTAAAGTCGACCCCTTAGTGAGAAAGGTCAACACTGCTCAGGGTATCGGGTTATCTCCTCTTCGTTTCGTAACCCTTTCAACAGGGGTCTCTCTCCCACGTGTATAAATACTCGTTCATCCTTCTCTCTTTCTCTTTTTCCTGCTCACGCCCACGTGTGAGCAACTACCTCGATTTCGGCCGCGGGCCGAAACCTCGCACCACGTGCGAGGTACTAAAAAACTTTCTTTAACATATCCAATATGTGAACTCTAATACACAACCAGCGTTTCCCATATTCTGGGAACACACTAAAACGAAATTCACAACCGTACGGACATTCAAAAACACACACAAACAACTTTCCATACAGACACTAACGTTTTATTCATGTTTTAAATGATGTATTTGTAATTCTTGTATCAATCTGTTTGTCATTAATATATAATTGTTTTGTACATATATATCTGTCTTGTTCGTTTTATTTCGCTTTCTTTGGACTCCATCATAGTCCAACATTACTATGTAGCGGGACTGGCCAGCAGGAAGTCTTAGTCCAGAGATTTTATCCTCACATTAACCCGCCGGTCCTCTAGAAGGGGCACGCCAGGCTTTCACGGTGAATGCGATCGACCAGTGCTGTTTGTAATTAGGCCGGGGATTTGACCTGCTAAATAAATGACGAAGGACTTCCAATTCGAGCTGGTTCGGGAGAAATCTGGTCTTTTCTAGAAGACTCTACGTGATTCTAGAAACCTCTCGGGCCGAAACCGGAAGTGTTCCACCGCACAAAAGACGAAATATAAAAGGAACAGTTTGGGGTGAATTAGGGGACGGCAGAGTTTGCTGGTGAGTTTCACGGAGGCAGTTAAAGCAGTTAAAGGGAGAAAATTGTAAGCGAAACGTACGAACTGACCCGTGGGTCGGCCGGTTGTGGACGGAATTAAGATGTCACTACTCTAGAGAGCAGTTTAATAGCCCCACCCTTTCACTGTCAGAACGGTTAAATGTAACCGTTTCTTCTACTCAAACAACTTTTTCTCCTGCACTTCCTGTCTGTGGAACTCCCTTCCTCTTACTTGCTTCCCGGATGACTATAATCTTCAAATATTCAAGTGTAATGCCAATCGACATCTGACACCCTGAGCTTGTTCCCAGTCCTTCTCTGAATCCTTTCCTCAAACACGCCTCTTTACTCTTGTTCTCAATTCTCTGTAACCCCTTGCGTGCTAGTCGCACTCCCGCCTTGCTTGGGGTGAATTGCTTAAAAAAAGAGAAATAACCTGCCGCTAGACTGCCATTATTTATCTTTTGTTCTCACTCTTGACAATTCACACAAGTGGAAAAATAAATGAGGAAAAAATCAATCGAGTTCTGCAACAATTTTTTATAAGATGTAGCAACGGAATTTAGTGCGCTATGGCAAGCGACCACATCACACACCATGTTTCAGAGCAATGAGTGGCATTGTTACATTCAAATAACGACCTTAATTCATACTTATGATCGTTATTGCAATATTTTATTTCTCAAAAAAAAAAAAAAAAATGAAAATGGAAATCCACCTGAATGCATCGCATATGGTTCCCTGTGCCGAGCCAGGAAATTTTTCTCCCCGGAATCGATCCTCCAAGTCTATAAATCGACCATTCGCCCTTATATGAAGTATTGCTGCCATATATGGTCTGGGGCCCCTGCTGTTTGCCTCAGGGTTCTTGATAAGATCCAGAGACGGATATGCATGGTGATTGGCCCTGATCTGTCATCTCGTCTGCAGTCGCTCTCTCACAGACGCGATGTTGCCTCGCTCTGTCTTTTTTACAAATACTTTCACGGTAATTGCTCCGAGGAGCTGCTTTCGCTTGTCCCTAGGCCTCGTGAATTTAAACGTCCCACGAGGCTGGCATCCCGTTCTCACCCCTACACCGTTGAAACTGTTAGATGTAGACGTTTCTTCTACTCCAATAGCTTCATGTCTCGCACATCTCGCCTGTGGAACTCCCTTCCCTATTACTGTTTCCCTGACAAATACAATTTCCAACGGTTTAAGTGTAGCATCAATCGACATCTCCAGTTGCCTTGATCTATCCACCTCCCTTCTCCACATCCTTTCACCTTTCATTCCTATCTGCTCTTGCTCCAAATCTTCTGTAACCCCCTTGCCTTGATCGACCCACTGTCTTTCTCTTTCTCCACATCCTCTCCTTTACCACTCCTATCTGCTCTTCCTCCAACCCTTCTATAACCCCTTGCGTGATAGTGGCCTCCAGCCTTGCTTGGGGTGATACGCTTAAAAAAAAAATATCCGGAGGTACATACCGTAAAACATTCTAACCAATTGTAGTGACCTTTGCCCCCTTTTCGTCAACAGTTTTATGACATGACTAGTCTTGAGGACTTTTTCAAGAGATAAAAGTAGAAACTACCCTAGTCTACTTGAAGAGGATTGGTCTATACCACAAATTATACTAGTAAATAACTCCGTTCTAAAAGCAATACTGCAGAGTAACTGAACCAACAACCCAAAGAATTGTTTATAAGTTATATATTTAATACAAAAAAAATCATTTCGACATTAAATAACCAACAGACATTGGAAAGTCTCAGAGAGAGTTTTACAGTTCTAGGCACATAGGAAGGGGTGGATACGAATGCATTCAAACTAAAGTTATAAATCTTTAAATACATAGAAGAACATTAATGTTAAGTGAAATTAATACATCGACATAGTATCCACATTGAACGAAGACATTAAAAGGACAAATCAATAAAATCCCATCATTCCTCGTAAAATCTTTGAAGAATTTGGAAGACCTGCAGTACTTTGGTGAGTTAGCAAAGGGTAAGGACATTTGGAGAGGACTGATAAGAAATATTCACAAAGTTGATGAAGATGAGAAATCACACTGATTTGCGATGATGATGATGATGATAATGATGATGATGACTTTTCCCGTTGCCGAACGTTAAAAGGTGGCAACTTCTTTAAGACTTTGTAAATGACTTAAAATTTTACAATCGGGATGATATTTAATGTGACTTGTGGAAAAAAAGAAAAAAAAGCTGGAATTATTGTCTCACTGTCTCATTCAGCGCTTCTTAAACATTTTTCATTCATGACCCCATTTTTCATCACGATATTTTTCGCGACCCCAGGTATTAAATATGAAATAAAACAGACAAATAAATAAATAATAAATTTATTTTTTTGCTGAACAATATAAATATAAAAACATTAGTTATATTATTTGTCAAAATAAAAGTAGTTTTAGGATTTGTTTCAAGTACAAAATAAAACCAAATTAAAAATCAATGACACGGATGTGCTTGTTTTTTGCTACATAACAAATTAAACATTCGTGTAATATTTGACACTGTTGAACGATGTATGTTTTTAATAATGGTTAAAGCTGAAAGTCGTTTCACATAAGTATGTGGTGCTAAATGACTAAAGAACATGTAGCGTCATTTAGGAAATTGTAAAAAATTCAGCTTTAGCTCCGATCCAGATTTCAGTCAAAGATTTTTTTTTTTGTAAATTCTAGTTTTAGTCATTCGATTCCTCAGCGAATTCAAGTGTTTGAATTTAATTTTCGCGACCCCAGCATTTCGCTTAGCAACACAATTTGGAGTCGCGACCCATAGTTTAAGAAACGCTGGTCTAATTAATAATTATAACATTGATGCATGTTCAAGAAAACAAAATCAAATAACGATTTGATATTAATAGCGGAGTTAGATGACACACGTTAATAGCTTTGAAAACAGTAAATAATACTGAAAACATGTTTGTCATCAAAGACAAATGGACAACAATCATAGTAAAGACATTGAAAACTATCGAAGTGCTGTTCCATTGGGCTTAGCGGAGAAAGATAAGTTATATGAGACTGGTCGCTGAAAAGTCGAAGCAACACAAAAATGACACGAGATGTGGTAAACAACTGTTTTACTCAAACTGCCGTTGGGTCCATTTTGCTCCCAGCATTCCCTATTAGGACCAGAAGTGCTTCTTTCTTTCTATGTGTCGTGTCCTTTCAGGATGTAGGCGATCATAGTTCTCCACCTCCCTCTATCCCTTGCAGCTCTCAGCAAGTTACTTCCCTCTGCCATCTCCCTCAGACCACGTTATGTCATCCATTTGCTTAAAGCCGCTAGGTATGCCATGCGTTGTTTGCCCTTGTCTCTCTTTCCATCTATTCGACCCGTGAGTATCAGATTCTCCAGGCCCTCCTTCCTCATTATGTGTCCCAGGAACTTCAGCTGCCTATTCCTGATGTTAAATATAAGCCGCCTCCTCGTTTGCATCCTCATCTTTGCTCACACCCTCGGTCCATGATATCCTTAGCATCCTTCTGTAGAACCACATCTCCTCGAGTCTCTTCTTCATCATTGAGGAAATATTCCAACATTCGCTGCCGTAAAGAAGGACAGATGTCACGTAACAGCTCCGTATTCTTTCCTTTGTTATCAAAGAAATTCTCCTGTCTCGCAATACTCTGCCCGACTTTTGGAATGCGTCCTTGGCCATCCCAATTCGTCTATGGATCTCAGTGTCGCACTTAGTGTCCTCTGTCAGAACGTTTCCCAGATATTTAAACTTCCGCACCTGCTTCATTCTAGTGTTCCCGACCTGCAAATCGCATTTCGGACTCCACCTTTGACTGATGACCATGCATTCTAAGTGCTTACAATCATCGTAATCAACATTATTGATGTTGTTAAAAACAGATCTATCAATAACATTAAAATAAACTTTCCCCGTAAAAACCTTGAGGAGCTTGAAAGACTTGCAGCATTTTGGCAGGGTTAGCACAGGACAGGGAAGCCATGGGAAGGACTGATAAGAGATATGCACAAAGTTGCTTAAGATGTGAAATCACACACTACACAAATGATGATATTGGTTAAATGGCCTTTTCTTCTTCTTCTCTTTCTCATTCGCTCTCGTTAAAACAATAGACGTAAGAAGATGAAGCTTTTTTAAAAATACTCCAGTGCTGACTCTGACAACACACTGAACATAGTAAAAGCAAGATAACGAAATGCTTAACACACACACACACACACACACACACACACACACACACACACACACACACACATTGATGCATGTTTCATTAAATAATATAGACAATTTTTGTCTATTTATTTTATGTAAATTCTTTTCATATCGACTGATAAGCTTAATAACATTATCATTAAAAGAAGAAAGAAAATAACAATACTGATACATATTTTTTAATCTTATCTAAGCTTTCGGCTTACATAAGCCATTATCAAAGATGACAATGACATTACAATATATTAAACAATACACGGACAAAACAATAATGATAGTCTGTTTATGTTTACATGGAAGTTTTCCAAGCCACAACAAACTCGTGCATACGAGACGCTGGAAGCGAAAATCGCACTGCAGCTCATGACGTCACACATGACCACGCGAGAGTGAAAACGAGAAGTATTAAGTATGGGAAGCCGTTGGTATAAACTAATAGCTTCTGTTATAAATTATAGGCATTTAAGAATATTTGTGGAGATTTCATAGTTTATTTTGTTCAGGTTAGGTTTCAACAGTTTTATGTATATAGATTCAAGAAGTTTTAGCTTTTGTTTATTGTTTTCATGTTTAAGTATAGTTGTGTTTTCAACAAGTATATTCCGGAATTGTGTATGCGGCCAGGCATGTTGTTTTAAATGTCTAAAAATGTTAGAGTTATCATTCAAATGTAGAGTCAAGCGTCGTGAAAGCGAGTTTGTGGTGTGACCAACATATGTATGTTTATATATATATATATATGTTTATGACACTTGAAGGAACCATATCTCATAGACTCATTGAACTTCAAGAGATTTGGTTCCTGTTACTGCCCGATATATATATATATATATATATATATATATATATATATATATATATATATATATATTACGACATTTTCATGTTTATACATTCTTTTTATAGAAACAAATATTTAAACAGTAAACAGTATAAAACAACATTTACCGGCCTGAATGTCCGAAAAAACTTTCACAGAAAATACTCGTCCTCCGACAGGATTCGAACCTGTATCGTATACGGAACCATCATTTAGCTTTACGTGTCTTAACCGGTTTGGTTACAGAGGAGCGTTCGGTTAGGAAGGTCGAATTTACTGTCTTTAAACTACAATCTTCCTTGAATCTCTCACGTACATTCATATCTGCTCAAAGCGCATCCAAATGTAAACAAATGAGGTCACACATTATGAAATGGACAAAGTACGACAATTATTTTAAGACATTTTTATGTTTATACATTCTTTTTATAGATACAAATATTTAAGTAAATGCTCTGATTGTATTAAACAACATTTACCGGCTTGAATGTCCGAGAAGTTTACCCAGAAAATATTCGTCCTCCGGTTCCGTATAGGATACAGGTTCGAATTCTATCGGGAGACGAATATTTTCTGTGAAAATTTGTCGGACATTCAGGCCGGTAAATGTTGTTTAATACTGTTTATTATAAACAGAGCATTTACTTAAATATTTGTATCTATAAAAATAGTGTATAAACATAAAAATGTCTTAAAATAATTGTCGGACTTTGTCCATTTCATTATATATATATATATATATATATATATATATATATATATATATATATATATATATATATATATATATATATATATATATATATTAATGTATATTTGGGCAGCAACCATTCTTTTAAACATCTTTCATTAAATATTGCAGGCAAGGAAGATTTAATTAAATTTTTATTTAATTTCCAACATTCTTACGTTTTTCTGTTTTGTAGGAGAAAGGGAGTATAGAAATTTACCATAATTTTCTTAGTCCCAAGCACTTTCGGTTACGTTTTTAGCCATTTTCACTTGTCAGATAAAAGTGCTATAAAAACATATATCAACACACAATTTACAAAAACCATTAAGAAAAATTAGGTCGAAAACACTAAAATTCTATATAAATCACATTAACAGAAACATCTCGCTATTATAGAGGCCCTGTATATCAAACATCACTCTCCTACTATCAACCTCACCTTATTTAACAGTGGAAATGGAGTGTTAAAAGCTTTTTAAAAATAGAAAGAAGCTCATGCGAATTCCAGCCGTGCTCAACGCCCGTATTGAAAACTTTACAAAAATACAACTTAAACAGTCAAAAACTTGACGAAAAAGTAACATCAAAACAAACAAAAAATAACCCTTGAAAATAGCTAAAGAAGTTGTCGAAAGCGCTCGGGACAAAGAAAATTGTGGAATATATATATATATATATATATATATATATATATATATAAATAGACAATATAATAACAAATCGTTTGACTTATTGTGATGTTTTTTAAGCGCAAGGGCAATGTTATAAGAAACTTGCAAGGAATTCGATTAATATTCCCAAGATAGATAAAAATATTGTAAAATAATTATGCAACAGTTTAGCGAATGGTGAGTGAATGTGATAGACACTTGGCAATCATGTTTTATGGAAAAAGAAAAAGTTCACGGAGAACACAAATTCTTCGTCTGTTAAATGTCTGCGGAGACGTTATTAATATGATTCTCGTTTTGAATGTAACAGACACACACTTCATGCTTTTACCCAAGGCGTGTCTCCGAGATTTACACACAGACTAAATTTGATGCGTGCATTGAGAGTATACTGCCAAATTTTATATAACAGAAGTGAAAGATATTCCTTGTTTTGTTTGATGGTCGCCCGTTCACAATTCCTTTGTCTTTATTTCTTGAACTCCTGACGATCTTCCAAAATTTTATTCTACACTTTATTGCTCGACTGACGTATGATGGCTGTCATTGCACGAGTTGAAATATGATCATGTATGTGGTTTTATGGTATATTGACTCCTACATAGCGATCAGTGAATTCTTCTTCTATGTGCCATGTCCGTTCAGGACGTTGGCGTTCTGTCTTTAGTAGGTCTTAATAACTTTTTTCTATCTCCCCAAAACCTGTTCCATTACTCATTTAGTTAAGCTCGGTAGATAGATTATATGCTGTTTTCCTCTGCCCTTCTTTATTTAAAAATCGGTATCACCCCATGCAAGATAGTAAAGCCACTAAGACGCAAGGGTTTACAGAGTGTAGAAGAATTAGGAACAGAAACATTAATAATGGGCGGGAAGAGGAAAGAATAATCAGTACGACAGTAGATAGAGATTCAATATGTCCTGTTAGTCGTCAAATTTTCCAAGCTCTCTTTATTTACCTTAGAAATTCCAACTATCTCTTTCTAATGATAAATGTCCTTTTTGCTTCCATTTTCTCTAAAACTTCGTTGCTGTTCACATGTTCAATCCATAGTATTCTCAGCATTCTTACGTAGAACCACAATTCTGTTGCCTCAAGTGATTGCATCTGTGATGTCTAGCAATCACTGCCATATACGAGGACTAATATCATATTCTAATTTGGCGTGCTCTCGCCCGCTCAGCTACGGAGAGCGACACAGACCAGTAAGAGAGAGCGCATTTTCTTTAGTGAGTGTTTTTCGAATATGCAGGCCGGTAGACGTCATATACACCGTTTAAGACTCAAATACGTGGAATACACTGAAATAACACTCGAAGTAATAAAAGATAATGTAACATATATGTGCATATATAACTATGAACCTAAAGAGCCGGGCAAACTTACCTTGGTTTCATGTACGCGGATCGACATGGTACGCCGGCCGTACCCTGACGATCCGCGTAGGTGAAACCGAGGTAGGTTTACCTGGCTCTTTAGGTTCATAGTTAGATTTGCTCTACTTAGTGTATCGAGCACTTTACTTAGTTACTTTTGCTTTACTCGTTTTGGAGGTTTTTTCTTTGGACTCTGAGATTGGATTCTGGACGATTGTTTTCACTTCAATTACATGTTCTTAGTTCTTTCTTTTTTTATCCCTTATCTTTCCTTGGGTATTGGTTTACAAGCCAAAACACATAAGGTTTTTCCAGACAAGTATAATTACTTATATTTATATTATTAAGTATAATTACTTATATTTATATTATTATATATATATATATATATATATATATATATATATATATATATATATATATATATATATATATATATTCAGTCGAGCACTTTAGAGAGAAAGCGCGAATTTGTAAACAGTGACTACCACTGCTGATAATCCAAAGCTCTTTTATGAATCGAGCACTCTAAGTCACTGTCATGTTTATTCAAAATAAATACGTAAAAATTCACTTTCCTTTTTGCCGTAAGCCGATAGGTTAGGGGAAAAATCTCCGACTAATGCCAAATCAGTCGGGTTTCGATCCTGGCTTGAGGCAATTGGATGTCTACCCACACTGATGAGCTGTGATACAGCGAAACAGTCTGTCTGTGGATGACAATATATATATGTATCAGTTTTTGCTGTTTTTTTTTTAATAAAGGAAATTAAAGATGCATATTTAAATTCTTAAATGTATTTACTCAGCAAAATCTGACCCATCAAATTCTATGACCTTCTCCCAACGGTTCAACAACTGAGTAATGCCATTTTTGTAAAATTCCTTAGTTTTACTTTGGAAAAAGTTATGCACTTCCGTTTTCAAGTCATCTTCAATATTAAATGTCCTGTCCTTCATATGATTATCTAAGCCTAAAAACAAAGTGAAAATCTGTTGGGTGAATACGGTGGATGAAGTATAATCTCCCACTTTAGCTCTGCTATCTTGGCAAGGGTCATTTTTGCAATGTGTGGGCAAGCATTGTCCTAGAGAAACAAAAACTTGTTTTCTATTTACAAATGCACGCTGTTTCTTCAACAAATTTTCCTGAACTCATTCAAGTTGCTCGCAATATTTGTTAGCAGTAAGGGTTTCACCCATTTTTAAAAACTCATAGTGAATTATTCCTTGACATGTCCACCAAACACACAGCAAAATTTTTTTTTTGACTAGTGATGCCTTTGAAGTTTGTGGCAAAGGATCACCCGGTGATAACCAATGACGTTTCCTCTTAGAGTTTTTGTATACATGATCCACTTTTCATCACATGTCATAATTCGATCAAAATGGGTTCTTCTGTTAGTCTACTGCAATGAGAAGAGCATATGGTAAGTCCCTGCAGTTTGTTTGCTGGTGTTAAGTCATTTGGCACCCCTTTGCTTAATTTCAATTTCATCCCCCAGCTGGTGCAAATGCACTTTTATAGTTTCATCGCTTACATTAAACCTCGAAGCTAGTTCATGACATGTTAAACCTGAATCTGATTTTATGGCTGCCTTTAAATCCTCATTGTTTAGGGATATTGGTCGTCCAGCTCGAGGTTAATCTCCGAGGGTTTCATTGCCACAACTTCTGAAACCAATTATGTGCAGTTCGTTCACTTACTGTACCTTCGCCAAAGGCTGTACATAACTTACGAGAAGCACATGATGCACTTGTACCAAGTTTAAACTCACACAACAGACAAGCACGAATTACCAATTTTGTATCAGTCATTTTGAGGCCTCTGAAATGATATTAGTTATGTAATAAAATAATAACTGAATCATTCAACAATGTACTTGTCAATATAAGTTGCTTCCTGTATACTTATGCTTGTTAGTAACTAAACAGCTGGGTCAGAAATAAGTTAACAAAATTCGGCAAAAACGTTTTGGGGCACCTGATATATATATATATATATATATATATATATATATATATATATATATATATATATATATCGAGTAAATATTATGGTGGAATGATTAACAAGCTAGTCTCGCCGTATATAAGTACTTCATCAAAAATAGAAAAAGAATTATTATTTTCAGTAACAGCTTGTTTTTATTTTTTATTTTTTTCCATCTCACCTTTACTTCATTCATTATTTTTAACTGTAGTCATCCATCTTTGAGTGGGTTTTAAATTCGTCCAAAGTCACATGTAGTTCTCTTATTGTGTTACACAAAACACTTTTTATTGCATTTTTAGAAATCAAAGAAGCAATCACCGTCTCTTCGAAAAGTTCCTTAAATTTTGGGATCAATTTGGACAAAGCATCTGCATGTTCCAATTTCTTTGATGCTAAATATTCTATTTTAAAATCATAGTTTAGTAAGATCGTTCCTCAACGTTGCAACCTGTTGGCAGTATGTGTCGAAATAAGTTTGTTTTTTAGAACTAAAAATAGTCAATAATAGAAGATAATCTTTTTGCTGAATAAATTTCGTATAGTGCATCATTTTGTGAAATTTTTTCACTGCTAAAATAATAGCCAATGCTTCTTTTTCGATTTGACTATAATTTTTTTTATATTAGCTTTCTAGATGCATTGGCAACTGCTTTTATTTTACCATCCTTGAATTTATGACAAATAGCTGCTCCCATACCATAATCGATAGCATCTGATGCTACAATTATTTCTAAATCAGGATTGAAATGCGTTAACGATAATTTAGATGTTAACATGTTCTTTATGTCTTCAAAAGATTTTTGACATTCAACAGACCAATTCCACACCGCACCGAGAGAGAGAGAGAGAGAGAGAGAGAGAGGGAGAGAGAGGGGTGGGGGAGAGGGACGATTAAGAGACAAAATGAAAACAGACAGAGAGAGAGAGAGAGATGAAGAAGATAGCATGAAAAGAGAAATAAAGAGAGAATAGAGAAAAAAGGAATAAAAATGTCCATAAAAGTGAGAGTGAGAAGAGAAGAATAAAAGTGAAAAGATTGAAAGAGAGAAGACAAAAAGAGACAGTGGTGTGTAGATGTGAGAAGGAAAAGAGGACGAAGGTGAGAAGATAAAGAGGTGGAATAACAGAGAGTAAGGAAGAGGCATAGCATTTTGGAAGTAGGGGATGTAGCTCCTGGCGTATTACAGATTTGTAACTGATAACTGAAAATAGTCTGTATGGATACATAAATACGCCTTCCCAGATTTGACATATCACGTCATTCCATGTGTAAAATGTTTGATAACAGCAAAGTGAATGATATTTTCACTAACCTTAAATGATTAAATAATAACAATATATGTTAGTTTAAACGTTTTACTTATGTCTATATGGTACCGTTCAACTCAGTAACTAACTCTGCCAAAGACAGACATGTCTACAAAGCACATAAAACAACTAATGCTCTAAGAATTTAGAAACAAAAACTTTACGATATATCATTAGTAAATATAGTTTTACTTAATAACAATTCTTTCCTAAGTGTTACAGTATTGAAATTAATTAAAATTTAAAAAAATGAAGACAAATCTTGTAAAAACTCATTTTTCATCGAAATTTTTTTTCTTAAGACAATATTGTCCTTAATATATATTATTCATAAAAGCAATTGAAAGTTTCTCTAATTAAATAATGCCTTAGTCTTATTAGTGATTGAAATTCCCCAAAGAATTCCGCTTTTAACTAATATAATTATTAATAATTATCATGTTGAATTTCTCAAGTTTTCATAAGATTAAGGGGGTTAAACACATGCAGAAATCTTGTTACCAAAATTTTTCAATAATAATTATTTCAAAAAATAATTTTATTCATTTGTGCATAAGTCCTGAAAATTTCATTAAAATTCGACAATTATTATTTCACTGCAAAAAAGAAGCTAAAATTTGCTCTGCTGAAAGTTAGTACAATCGATGACGCAAGAAAAACAACATTTTTAATCAAAATTTTGAATGTTCTAAAAAGGAGTAAAAAATTTAATTTAAAAAAAACAATTTAATCCTTCCTCTTAATAATAACATAAAAATTGTGACGATAAAACTATGTTTTCATTACGTTTGGAGCTTATTTTCATTACGGTATGCTGAGTTTTTGCGATTTCGTGGCGGCACCTACAATAATGCTGCAGAAGCATTCTGAAATCTTCCCGGCGTTTAAGATAGATTATTTAAATGAAAAGATGTTGTTAAATGCTTTTTGAAACGGTTGAAAAGGGGATTTAATTTTAATGGATACTCCACGAATATATTATCCTGTTGATGGCCGAGTGGTTAAAACGTTCGATTTCTGACCATGAAATCCAGTGATTGAATCTCATCAGGGTCGATATTACGGGTCAGGGGAGGTAATCCAAACATACGGCACCTCTGAAAAACCATAGCACAGTGTTTTCACAATCCTTGTGAGTGAAATTGGGTAGACGGAAATACTCAGCGGCCGTCGATGGTTGTGTTAGCACGAAGTCACAAGCCATGGTGACCGAGGTTTTGAGCGTACTGGTCTTGTTCAGACTGTTAATCACGCCAGATTATGCGTTCTTTCCCCAAAGATGTAACTAAGGTCCGCTCATCATAGTTGCAATATAAACTACAGGCTCAGTGGGTGTTGAACAAATGTGTTTGTATCAGGGATCATCGGATATGAGCGGTCAGCCACCATTGTCCTTTTTGGGAGTAACAGTGACTTGTTTTGCCTAAACTCTATAAAAATAAGATTGAAGTTGCAAACGCGAAGAATTA
This sequence comes from Acanthosepion esculentum, assembly GCA_964036315.1. Lineage (NCBI taxonomy): Eukaryota > Metazoa > Mollusca > Cephalopoda > Sepiida > Sepiidae > Acanthosepion > Acanthosepion esculentum. The sequence goes on along the minus strand of OZ038508.1, from coordinate 4,951,134 downwards.
GCTGAAAAACAAATGAATTTTAGCCGTCTGTAGCAACTTGAAACGGCAACTAAACGTGGAAAATAGTACTTGTCTTATGATTTGATAGAAGCCAGTCTTAAGCAAGAGTTAATATCATCATTTTTGAACACAGTTTGACATTTTGAATAAATTAATGACTGGTAAGGAAAAATAGACCTCCCCCAAGAATATAATTATACACAGAACATTTTTTAACCATTTCACCACACGCAAGGTAACAAAGCCCCTAAGACGCAGGGGGGTTACTGAGTGTGAAAGAATATAAGCAAAAGAAAAACATTATTAAGTAGTGAGAACGATAAACGAAAACAGAAGATAACAATTGACATTGATTTTAAATTTCCTGTTATATACAGTTGCGGCCAAAATGTTCAGAACGGTATTGTTTTTTATAAGTTTTTATCAAAGTTGTTTTATATTCTATAATTTTCACAGACAATAAATACGATATTAATTGTTATTGTCTGCGATTTTGGTGTAATTTGAGAGGATAATACAAAAGTTATGGATGATTTAGTGCTTTACTGCAAAACCCATGGCGGCCAAAATGATCAGAACGGTTGGAAAAATAACAAAATACTTAAAAATGACAGAGAATACTGGAATTATTTAATATTTAGTGTGAAGCCCTAGTTTTGCAGTAAATCACTAAATCATCCATAACTTTATAATATATATATATATATATATATATATATAAGATGCGATGAATAAATTGTCGTTAAAATGACGCAAAAATGGAAATAACACTGACATCTCATTTTAAAAGATATATTTACCAAAATTATACAAAAATAACTTGAAATACTAAAGAGTAAATCCATTCAATAAAATCGTCATTGGCTTCAACCACGGCCCACAGACGGCTTCTGAATCTCCAGCAACACTTCTGGACGGTCTCCTTGTTTAAGTTGGTGAATTCTGCCATAATCCTTGCCTTCAGTTCGTCTTTGGCGTTAGAAGGAGTTTTGCCGATCTTTTGCTCAACTGTGCCCCACATATAATAATGAAGGGGGTTGCAGTCTGGAGAGATAGGTGGCCAGATGTAAGGGGTGATGTGGTCACAGAAATTGTCGACACCCATAACTGGGTTCTGTTGCTAGACATAGGGTTTTCTAGCGGCCACCCTCTTGACCCAGGGTAGCACTAACTCCTCAAGGCACTTGATGTAGGCCTCTATATTGAATCTGAGGTAATCACCAACAAATATGGGCGTTCTTTTCTTATCAGAACGATTCGAGTGACTTTTCTGAGCTGTGGACCTTTGTAATTACCATTAGATTCATGTAACTCTTTCCGAATCCTCTGCATTTTTCTCAGATTGACACCGAAACACTCTGAAATGTTCGTATCGGATCTTCCGGCAGGAATGTCAAGCAGTACCATATGCCGTTTCTAAATTTCTGGTGGAGTGAATTGCGTCATGGTGCTGTTTTTCTCACAAACGGTGCCCAACTGACCCTACTATACTGTGCAGTCGACAAAATCAAAAACAAACAACGCGCATGCGCGAAATTAAAATAAATATAATATGGCGACAAATTACCTATCGCACGCTGCATACATATATATATATATATATATATATATATATATATATATATAGATAGATAGATAGATAGATGAACGAACAGAGTAAGATAATGAACAGAAAAACAGAAGAAAGAACGAACGAACGAGACAGGGAGAATGCTTTGAGATGTATTGAAAATTAGAGTAAAAATTCGATATAGAGAAAGCGGCAGACATGGAGATAGAAAGGACAAAATTAGACGAAAAAGAAAAAACCACAAAACAAAAACATGGCCACAAAGAGAAAGCGTTTGAATCGCATTCGTGATATGTAATCTACAATTTGTTCTCGCAGTCGCCACTGCAAGGCGGAAAGATATTCGGTATAGACATACCGACTGGAAGCCATCAAACATAATAAAAAGATTGTTACGACAGCTGGATTGGAAACCGACAATTTGAAATCACTACGAGATGAATTTGTCTTCTTTGAAGGCGGTTCATTAAAGTGTGTGTGTATATGGCGTTTACACTGGACGTTTATTTAGTAGTGTGCGCGTAGATATTTATGAATATGTCAGTGTGCATAGCTCATGCATAAACATGTATGTGTTTGTGCTTGTGTGTATGTGTCTGTCGTGAATACAAATACATATGCAAAGATCCAAATTTGCCGATAAAGCAACTGAGCTAACAGCAGGTGCGTAGATCTGGAAAAGTCAACTCGTTACAGAAACGCTTCTGTTATTAAACAAACTACAATGCACAACTCATTAAGGTTTGTATTTGTTTTGTTTTGTTTTTTTTTTAAAAAAGACACCGTATCCAATATATATCAGTCGAATCTTTAACTGAAGCAAAGAAATATATTTTTAAAGAGGCGAGGTTTGTAAGCCGTAAAGTGTAAATAAAAACAATGTATTGATTTTAAACTAATTACGTTAAGGTCGAATCGTATACCATGTCGACTTATTAACCAATATTTACAATAAAAATAAAATAAAAGATAAATCAACATGATTATTTCACGATCCTTAATCTTTAGACCTTCGGTTCTTTGCCACTTGTCGTGTTCCAAGGAAAAAATACGTGTCCTGGTCTTTGTCACGATTCTATTCTTAATTATAAGTGACAGTGCACGTTGAGTGTTGTCCGTTTTTACTACTGTTGCTACAACATAAATCAGGACTCCCAATCAGGATCTCACAAGATTTTTTGTGAACGTAATCAAATAGACAAAGTAAAAGTTACAAGTTAACAAAAATGGAAAGAACGTATTAAAGAAAAATTTTTTTTTTCTAAATAATCAGTTTAAAAAAAATATTTAAAAATGTTGATTATTAAATATTCATTTGTAGTAATACCCCTTTAATTATATTAACGTCCCAGAAAGATCACAATATAAATCTTTGCGTGATCACGCAAACAGTGTATGACAAATAATTTTATAAATGTGCGGCTCTGGTTAGGATCCGTCTACCCAGGTTTTTGTTTCTCTCTGAGTGCCGGGATTCCAAACATTCAACAACAGTAACATCTTTTAAATGAAGCACATAAAAGTTTTTTTTCTGGAGGAAAAATAGAAAGAGAACATCATTTGAAATAACATTTACATATTCTTTTCAGAAATATAAAATAACAAAGAAATATTCAATTTTCCTTGCAGTAAAGTATGTTTTATAAATTAAGTATTCTGAGAGTGATGTGAAATGTGTGGACAGACTTATTTTATAACGGTCAGACTAATGTGTTTGATTTCGTAAATATAGGCTTAGTCGGCGGTTGTTGATTAATCCATTCCATTATGTGCGTGGACAAGGCGTTAGTCTGCGGCTGCTGGCTGTCTCCAATTATGCGCGAGTGTGTCGGTGCGGTACGTGAACGAACGTGTAGATCAAACTGGCTTCCGAAATTGTTGTGATCCTCGAGAAGTAGTATGCTTCTATTTTTATATCCGTAAGGGGATTCAAAATCTAATTTCACGTAGAGGAGTGAACCTTTTGAATAAAAGGTTTTTATTGGTTAAAAAATGATATCACGCAGGCTTGCGAACATCTCTTTCTCGGATTTGTGGGAGGGATGAAGGGAGTTATTGTTATTTTCTAAATGGTCCAAATGGAATTTCTTTGTTTGAAAACATAATTTTTATACTCTTTCCAATCATAAAAAAAAAATGAATTAGCTGGTTGTATATAAAAATGTTAATGTTGAAACTGTGCTTCAATCATTGATAACTGATGTCCTTTTCTCTAATTCGTAATAGTACGCAGTTATCAATGACGTAAGCACAGTTTGTAAATTAAACTCTTTATGAAGTCAGTGATTGATGCGAGACTGTATTTATACATAGGAGACCCAGAATTTTCTACAGTCATGATGAACTGTTGTACTCTGAAGGAGGAACATTTGTTGGGACTGAAGCTCACACCAAACCTAAAGGGGAACTCGTGCGTACGATCCATGGCTAAAGAGACTTCAAAAATGGTCGGTCCCTGTACCGCTTCAGGGAATTCCTGACTTTTTCTCTTCTACTCTGTCTGTTACCAGATCAGACCCAGAATAGATTATTTGCTGTCACATCCGCGCCGTAGTTACCCAGACTCAACCAAGTTCAAAAACGTTTTCGTGACATTTTGGAAATGATGAATGTTTTCCATCGTACAGCCCGTTTCCCACGGACGAAATGTTCCTAGCCTTTCGCTACTCTATCATCTGTTCCCATATATCAGATGTTCGGGCGAACTACATACCTTGGTTCCACTAGTCTACCTCAAAATTTCACGGCCAGGATCCGCCATGCCATGTACACTGAATCGACACATTCTCATTCTCTTCATATTCCATTAGTAAGGAGGAAGTTCCACCAAGGGCAGCTTCTTCACTACAACTGATGCAATGTGATTGCTTCACTAATCACTACAATCTTCAAGTCGAGCGTCAACCGTTATCTATCTTACATACCCTCATAATATGCAAAACTTGCTTCCTCCCTTACAACATCCAAATTCAGTAACCCTCTACCTTGAGTGCTCCTTAGGCCTTGTATTGAGTGAACAATAGTAAAAAATTTAAACGCTAAACTGTGGTTAACAAATTTGTTTTAATCATCATCATCATCATCATCATCATCAGTGCTGTAAGTTTTGATCTTTATTCAATAGTATCTTATCTATACTTTGCGATGTTCATAGTTTGTTTTGATTGTATAATGTAAATCCCAAATTAACATTTCAGTATGCTACTAGATTGGTAGTTAGGTCTCATCGTTTTACTATTGAGATGACCAGATGTAGCCATGGATTCTATTTTAATAGTTTCTTTTCTCGTCCGTGGAACTCTCTTCCAACTTCCCTGTCACCTATGACCTTCAAAAATTCAATTGCTACATCAATCGCCATCTTCAGTATTCTTGAATCCAGTTCTTTTATTGTTCTTTCTCCTTACTAACGTTTTAAATTTTCTTTTCACTCAGTAACCATCTTGCGTCTTGGTCGCTTTGCTTGCGCTGAAATGATATAAAATATACCTTGATACTTGTAAACCCGTGTTGTACTAAGCTCTATTTCGTGCGTAATGTGATAATGAATGAATTTGCAAAGGGCCCGGATCCACATGTACCTAATATTCAGGTTAATATTGGTCCATGTAAAACAAGGTAGCAAACAAAAATGACACTTATACTTAATAGGGCACATAATAAGGAAAGAGAGCTTAGAAAATTTGACACTCAAAAGGATATATTGAAGGCAATTGCTAAGTCTGATGCTAGGAAAGTTGTTTCCTGTGTCGTGCTAGACAATTTTTCTCGACAGAATCTATCTTACGTATTTATAAGTCTACGATTCATCCTTGCTTTGAACAGTGCTACCACATCTGCTCTAGTGCTCCTGCTATATATTTAGAGATTCTTGATAAAATCCTAAAGGAGAATCTGCAATGTTATTGGTCCTGACCTGGCATCTTAACTTCAGTCTCTTTCCCACTGCCATAATGTAGCTTACCTATGCTTTTTCTATAAATATTTTCAGAGTAATTATTCTGATGAATTTTCCTCTATGGTACATAAACTATGAATTTAAGCGCAGTACTAGATTGGCAGCAGAGTCTCATCATTTTACACTTGAAATTGTTAGATGTAACCGCAAGTTCTATGCTAATAGTTTCTTTTCTTGCACTTCTTACTTGTTGGACTCTCTTCCGGCTTCTTGCTTCTCAGTCAACTTTGATCTTCAAAATTTTAAAAACAATGTCAATTGTTATCTTCTGTCTTAAATATGTTTACAGTAAGCTTCACGCTGTATAAGGTCTGGTGGCCACTCGAGGTAGAGGTCTATGTTATGGGGTAGTTTGTATGGCTAAGAGGCGAAGATAACGGTTCACTCTTGAATAGCTTAAGAATGATTGGGAAAACATCCTCTTGGGAGTCTGTTCTACAGAACAGTGTTTCACAGGCAGAAGCTGTTTGAGTGGAACTTACTTCTCGCTGATGGAATGCGGGGGGAATCTGGATGGTTTGCTAATATATAAGTGGAATTGCGGGTCCCAGCCGTGAAGGTTTATCTTGGCAGATTCAAGGAATGTAGTTCGTCCAAACACTTTCTATAGAAGTAGCGATAGAGCAGTGAGAGACTTTCCACATCACGCCTCTGTGTGTGTTAGAGAGAGAGAGAGAGAGAGAGAGAGAGAGAGAGAGAGAGAGAGAGAGAGAGGTTGGAGGGTGGAAAATGATTCTTTTCCAACAAGGACTTGGAGACACTTTTGAACTCTATCAAGACTGAAAAGTGACGACCAGGCAGCTTCCACCCAAACATGGCAAATGTACCTCATTTTTACCCTGCACTTGACTACCTTGATCTGGTGTAGAATTATGCACAAAACCTATTCTGGCATGACACTGTATACTCTTAATTGATATCTAATTTCTTGATTATGTCTTAGTGGGGAATAATTGGCCAGGGTTAAGTGCAACTGATAAGATTCTTAACAAATGGAATTGACAATGTTCTCCATAAACAATAAGAAACAGACCACCAAATAATATGAAGCAAACAATATATATGCTAATCAAAATTAGGCAAAGCAACAGTAATAGGGCAAAATGTTCCTAAAGTAAGAATTGTGTTCACATGCAAAAGGGATACAGTCTAGTGGTTATAGTGTTCTGGCTTCAAGATAAAAAAGAACAAAAATACGGGTGATGAGGCCAAGAATTTGTTCATTTTTATTAGTTAGGAAGAAATCCCAGTATGCATCAGTAGGGTTTGTCATTAAATTTGGGGAAGGAATGTTCTTAGCAGTCATTCAAATGAGATCGCAATGAACACAGCTTCAAACATTTTATAATTTACAACTTTAGCCATGTTATCAAAATTGATGTCATGTTTTGTTAAGACCTTGCTATTATTAGGAAGGGAATGAATTTTTAAATATGAATTCTAAAATTGCCATGAAGGTTTGACCTGGCAGAATCAAGGAATGTAGTTCGTCCAAACACTTTCTATAGAAGTAGCGATAGAGCAGTGAGAGACTCTCCACATACCCCGCCTGTGTGTGTGTGTGTGTGAGAGAGAGAGAGAGAGAGAGAGAGAGAGAGAGAGAGAGAGGTTGGAGGGTGGAAAATAATTCTTCTTCAAAAAAGACACTTAGACATTCTTGAACGCTATCAAGACTGAGAAGAGAGGACTGGGCAACCCTGCCCAAATATGGCAATTGTACTCCATTTTCGGCTTGATCTAGCTCTTATAAAGGTAGAGGATAGCATGAGTGGTCAGGTACTTACTGTCGTGATACAGGTAGCCGATCATTTTACCTGCGTCTTTACTGATGGATCGTGTATAAGAGTTCAACTTGAGTTCGGGTGTGAGTTTCAGGTTCAATATTCTCTCAAGGCATGGAGTTTCCTCGAGGGGACATGCGTTCATCGTGACTAGCAGTAGTTCGAGGTCAGATCGGTGGCGATGGAAAGTAACCAGTTTGGTTTTAGAGGTATTGAATGTAACCAGCCAGTTTTTCCCCACTGGGAAGATCGGAAGAGATGTTAGCTGCCATATCGACGTATCATCGACATAGATGTTTACAAATGATCGGATTATATTCTTAGGCAGATCACATGTAAATCGGAAAGACGATTGGTTTGAGAAGTGACCGCGTTGACCGCCAGGGCCCCGGGGGAGTGTCCATTAATAACTACCTGTTAGGAACAATTTTATAATTGAGAAAACCCTTCCAGTGATTCCATAGCTGGAGAGCTTGTGTAACAAACCATTGTGCCACAGCTTTTCAAAGACATTCGCGATATCTAATACTATGGTTCTCGATGTGGGTGTGTCGTCAAGGGCCTCAACAAGTTTGTGGGTAATGATAGGAAGTCAGCAGTGGATCGTACTGATAGAAACCCATACGGTTTGTCGCATAGGAGGTGCTCGACGACCTTCTTTTGATTAAAACCTCAAAAAGCTTACGGATGATACTGAGGAGACTAATGGGTCTATACGAGGAGGAAGAGGATCGCTTGCCCGCGTTCTTGAAGACCAGACATACTCTTGCTTCCTTCCACAGGCTTGGGAAAGATTTCTCCTTCAAGCAGCGGCTAAATAACTTTGCTAGGATCGGGAGTAAGTCTGGTTTGAGGGCCACTGGAATTTTGTCTGGGCTAGTAGCTTTTTTTCGGGTCGAGGTTTTTGGTAAGTCTAGAGAGTTCTCTTGTTGAACTGAGTATATTACTGATATTCCTTCAGTGAAACGTGGGAAGGTGGGGAGGGGATGGGCTTTGTCATCTAACTTTGAGTTTGAGGCAGAGATCGAGGCGAAGAGCTTCGTCATGTCTGTCGAGGATGATATGACCTTGGGGTCATTTATAATTGTGGACGGAGCCGCTTTGCCTTTGTTCATACTTTGGTTGGTGATCTTCCAGAATTCGCGAGATACAATTTGTTTATTTTCAACATTGTCCTGGACGTCTTGCGCGTAGCTGTACTTGACGTTTTCCAGAACTCTCTTATAACGATTATAGCGGGCAGTTCTGAAGGATGTAAGGGCCAGACTTCACCGCTCCTTACGATAGATATTGAAGTAATGTTACCAATGAGCTACGGCTGCAGCGCATTCAGAAGTGAACCAAGGCTGACTGGTTTTTGCTGGCATTTTATTTGGGTATAAAACACTTCATTCCAAAAAGGATCCATTCGGCGACATTTTTCGGAGAGGAGCTTCCATCATATACGACCGAATCTGTACCAGAGTGAAAAACTGTTCTGTGGAACGGTAAATCAGGGGGTGTCATTGGTTTAGAATCAATTTGGACACTGACTAGGGAATGGTCTGACGTGCCTATGCGTATGGGGGTAAAACTTTTGCTAAGCATTTGTCAGGGCAGGCTGTTAAAAAAAGATCGCTTGCTGTCTTCTCCGTTCGGGTCTCGGTGGGTTCTTCAAGGATCTGGGTTCATAGGCGATGGAGAAGTCTTTGCAATATCCACCTTCCACGTCGGTTTTGTTCAAGTAGACAAACTACTCTTTGTGGTGAACGTTGAAGCTACTGCATATGTGAAAGCTGGCCGAAGGAAATTCGGTGAGGATATTGTCAATATGAAACAGTTTTTAAATATATAAACCCAGCTTTTAAATATATAAAGTCGAATTATAAGTATTGTCAATTTTGAAAGACAAATGGTTTTTCTTCTCTTAAAAAATACTTGGTGTTGATTCCTTTGGAAACTCAAACCATAAATTTAATAAAGTGTTCGATATACATGTAAATTAAAAAAAAAATAATGGTAAGAATCATGTCAAAATATCCGCATTATTTTCAACTGTACATTTACTCCGTCAACTGTGCCTCAACTGTGTATAATTGTTTGTTTTCTGATAATATTAGTCGATATAGTTTCCTTTTTTTCTTGATTCGCTTTAAAAGAAAAATCAAACGCTAGAATGAACACAAAGACAAAGAAGTGTCAGATATTTATCCACCCTGGAAAGTGAGTTGGGCTGAAAACTTTTCAGTATCTGTCTATATCTCCGAAATAAGGTATGATCACTTGCATTATTTACATTATTCGAACTGTTATCCTCATCTTCATTGCTATATTCACAACATTTCGGCCGTCGTTCGAACCGAAATTTTCCAATCACCTGAAGATGGCCGCAGCGGCTGAAACGTTGTGAATATGGCAATAAAGATAAGGATAACACTCTGAATAATGTAAATAATGCAAGTAATTATAATACCTCATATCAGAGATATAGACAGATCATGAAGAAGTCCGAAGCGTACAACGGCCGAAACGTTGTGAACATGGCAATGAAGATGAGGATAACAGTTCGAATAATGTAAATAATGCATGGAACTTTTTAGCAGTCTCTCGTAAATAGATGGCTTAGATTTAAAAAAAAATAGCTGGATTTTTTTTATCTCCAAACTTTAGGCATAAATTAACGACATTATTGTTAAGAAAAGAGAGGAGAGAGTTTCTGCTCCGCATCATCTAAGCGTCAGTTGTTTCCTATTGTTATTTTTTTTGTTCAGTTTACGTTTGCAGCACAGCACGATCATTTGCCACTTGTTATAGGTTGTCCCGCGTCTTTTGATTGACAGTCATTTCAAGTGCAAAAACACATCGCTAGCACGAATATTCACACTTCACTGCATACCGCTGTCAACACGTTACTCGCCATGTGTCGTGATGGGAAAATTTTTTTGAGCGTGTTGTTCCTTTCAGCCTTTCTGGTCGGTGCGACACAGATATGCACTTAACGACCACTTCGTTTCCATGTAATTTAAATAAATATACCAACTTGACAATAGATATGAAACATTCAGCTTGAGTGCCAACATGTGATAAAAGACATTTTCGGTAAAGAATTCCAAAATCTGGCGTTCGAATTATCCAATTGAAAAGTATCGTGTCTTTTATTTCGTCATCAATACAAGCCAATGTCTGTAATTTTAAAGCAAGGAAGCCAGAAATGGAAGCTTAAGTTGCTTCTCCCTCATCCAAAGAAAGAAAGAAAAAAGAACAAAATACTAAAACAACAGTAAAAATCGACAATGAATAGAATTGTTTATTGCCGGAGAATCACCAAGGAATATAACAGACGGATATTTCAGGTGCAGTAACCATCCCTTTTGTTTATAAAGGAATGATTGCTTGGATTTTATATACTGTGTCTCACACTTTAATGCGATTGGTTTAGCTAATAGGTAATTAGCATAAAGAGAGCTGTAACTATAGGTCATAGGGTCAACTTTGGTCAGAGTACGTAAGATATCTACGGCTACTAAGTTTGATCATCACAACACAAACACTTTCATATTGTAGTCTGAATGGACCCTAGTGACATCCGTGAAAACACGGTACGGGAAAGTACGAGATACAAAATTGATTATCTATTAGCAGTTCAGAATCGCATTTTTGGCTTCATACAATCTTTGACATCGCAATTGACTTAGCTCCTGAAAAATCATTTTCAGTTGATCACTTTTTCAGATTTTTTTTTAGTTTGATCACTTTTTCACAGCATTCAATTCTGGTATCATATCCCCCACCCCCAAAAAATAATGATAAGTGCATAAAAAAGAAAAATCGAGAATTATTAGCAGATACCCCCTGACGAGTGGACAGACGGTCCTTCTACAAAACTCTGGAGTTGGGATACTGAAGGTAACATCAATCATTTAAATGACAAATCTTTTATTTATATTAATTATATATATATATATATATATATATATATATATATATATATATATATATATGTATATGTATAATTCTTGTAAAAATTATATTTAATAAATAATTTATAAGTATTTTAAAATGGCGGTTACTTTATATATATATATATATATATATATATATATATATATATGTATGTGTGTATGTGTGTGTGTGTGTGTGTGTGTGCGTGTGTGTGTGTGTGTGTGTGTTCGCCGTTGGCGCCAGTAAGAAGCTCATCCCCCGACTTTGACAGGTCTTATTTTTCTTCCTGTGGGGGTGACATGCCACTCTCCCCAGGAGCAGTAAAGCTAGTGGTGGTGAGCGTGTTTAGACGCCAACCACCTATCCATGCGAAAGGTTGTATTGGATTATATCGTACCAGTAGGAGTCCTCATCTTGATCTGACCTAAACGTTGTAAAAATTGTTCTCTATGCGTGGGCGTGTTTGCAAGCAGAGTGTTTTGAACTGTTCATATTGCTTGCCAGAAATATATTCTGGGAAATATCATAAAGTTCTGTTACATTTATTGAAAGAGCACTTCTGAAAGTCTTCGAGGGATTTGTCATCGGCATCAGTGGATATAAGTAGGCAAATAATAATGTGACATCGAAATCCGAATAAGGGTTGGACAAGCAAAGGAGGAATTTTAAAAGCTGAACAAATTGCTGAGGAGACAGAAACGAGTGCTGGATTACGATGTGATATCATATGGCAGTGAATGCTGGATAAACTCCGCACTGATAAGGAGAAAACTAGAGGTAAGAGAATTCTACAATTCTACAGACGGATACTGAATAATTCCATGGACGGTGTGTGTAAGTAACGAGGAAGTCTTAAAGAAAAAGCTAAAATAACACGATACTCAGAATCAGGAGGACAACTGCAATTTTTGGGATGCATAACAAAGAAGAAGAAGAAGAAGAAGAAGAAGAAGAAGAAGAAGAAGAAGAAGAAGAAGAAGAAGAAGAAGGAAGAGGAGGAGGAGCAGAAGAGGAAGAAGAAGAAGAAGAAGAAGAAGAAGAAGATCAAGAAGAAGAAGAAGAAGAAGAAGAAGGAAGAGGAGGAGGAGAAGAAGAAGAAGAAGATCAAGAAGAAGAAGAAGAAGAGGATGATGATGATGATGATGAAGAAGAAGAAGAAGAAGAAGAAAAAGATGAAGAAGACGCATACAAAGAGTAATACGATTGTGTAGTTCTCGGAAAACATTTTGCAGCGCATTTTATGTAATACCTTAAGCCACATCAATTATGCTAGCTTGCAGTTCCGTTAAAGACCGAGGTTTAGTTTACTTTCACATGTGTCCAGAAAAAAGAAATCCAATGTCATCAATCAGTAATTCAGCAAAAAAGTAATTTTGAAGTTTCAAGAAATTAAAAAAAAGTAATTTTGAAGTTTCAAGAATTTAAAAAACTAATAGGTAAAACAAATAATACATAAATTTTATTAAGACAAGAACAAACAAGACATATCAAGTTTTTTTTTATTCTTTATACAGATTGTTTATATCACGTTAAAAGCCTACAAGTACAAGGTAGCCAAAAAAGTTCCGTCCGTTTTTAAAGGAAAAAAAGAAAACGCTTCACAGTATGTGCAACTTATATTTAGTCTTCAAAGTAATCGCCATCGGCATCCAGCACCTTCTGCCAATGTGTCTCCAGCTGTTCAATGCCCTTGCGGTAGAACTCGGGGTGGAAGCTTGACGTAAAGAAGTCCGTGAGGGCTTTGCGTAAGTCTGCTTCATTGGTGAAGGATTTCCCACGAAGATGATTATCCAGGGAGTGGAAGAGGTGGTAATCGGATGGCGCAAGATCAGGTGAATAAGGTGGATGGCACAAAGCCTTCCACCCAAGTTGCTGTATGGTATCCCTGACCACTCGTGAAACATGCGGCCTGGCGTTGTTATGGAGGAAAAGCACACCTTTGCGATGCACCAGTGCTGGCTGCTTCTGGCGCAATGCCTGTTGCACACGTTTCAATTGCTGCGAGTATATGCCTCCAATGACCGTTTGGCCCATTGGTAGCAGTTCATAATGAACCACTTGACGACCTGTCCACCAGACACAAAGCATAATCTTGCGTGGGTGCATAGGCAGTCTTGCGGTGTGAGGGACAGCATCCTGAGGAGACAACCAATGTCTGGAACGCTTGGGAGTTTCGTACAGAACCCACTTTTCATCACTGGTAAGCACTCGATTGAATAAGGTTGCGGTACGGTGGCGAGAAAGCAGCGATACACAGGCTGCCACTCATCCCTTGTGGACCTCCAACAGCGTTTGCAGAACCCACTTGCCCAGTTTGTACGTCTTACCTAGGCGGTGCAGGTGAAGTTTAACTGTTTCATCGGAAACGTTGAACTTTCTTGCAAGTTCTCCACACGTTAGACTACTGTCCTCTTCAATGGCCGCCTTCAGGACTCCTTCATTCAAGATCTGTGGTCGTCCACTGCGAGGCTCATCATGGAGAAATAAATCTCCCGACTTGAATTTTCGAAACCAACGCCTTGCAGTACGTTCATCGACAACACTATCCCCAAACGCTTGACATATGAGGCGACTTGATGCAGCTGCTGATAAGCCCACTTTGTAGTCGTAAAGTAAACAGCCCCGAACGAGATCTCTAGACACTTCCATCCTTCTCACAGCTGTCCGGCTTATAACTTATGGCCGGGCACGGTGCGCGTGTTTTTTATAACGTCTGATGTTCCTACTTCCGGCTGTCTGAATTTGAAAACAATTGCTACACGCATTTCGTATATATTTCAACTTCATTCAATGACTAATCAAAAAACGGACAGAACGTTTTTGGTTACCTTGTATTTTAAATTGCACTCGGATGTCATGGAAACCATATAAAATACCCGACAGTGCTGAAAAGTTCTCGGCTCATCAACTGCCGAAAATCTGAACAAATGACAAAAATCAGTATTTTAAAAAAACCCTTCTCTGTTGGAGTGAGAGATTTTTATCAAACCTATATATACATATGTTTTAATAAACTAATTAGGGTGCATATATATATATATATATATATATATATATATATATATATATATATATATATATATATATATATATATATATATATAACGTTTGCATATTATTTATCAAATAATTCCATATGTTTTGATTATTTACTAGTTTCTCAAAGATGCTCTTTCTTTATCAACTACAAAATATGTTTTAGGTAGGAAATCCAGAATGGTTATAACTAGTTGGCATTCGGTTAAATTACTATAACTTTACTCCACCCCGCTTTTATTTCTTATGAGAGTTGACTGTCTGACATGTGCACATTTATTGTAGCCACTTGTATCACTCTTTAAGTTAATTTCTGGCTTCTGTTAGATGTCAAATCTTTGGCATAACACATTTGTAAGACAAGAATTTCTAATTTTTTTCTTTTTCGCTTAGTTTGAATTTAACGTATGTCATATTTGATTGGTTGATCAGAGTAAAACCCTCAAACCTTTATTTTGTTTTATTTTTATATTTTTTTCTCAAAAAATGATGATGTATTTTGCTTTTGAATCCAAATTAATCGTTCACTCGCCATAAATAACAATCGCCTGAAGAGACGAATCGTTATGTGTTGAAACTCAACTGCAATTGTGTAGTGATTCTTACATGTTTTGATTGTAATATCCTAAAATAAATATTATTACTGTACTACATATTAAGCCCTCTTTTAAATTAAAAGTACGAAGGTTAGAAGTGTATTCTATTCGTTCCCATCGTACCTGGATATATATTATATTATATTATATGTTGATAAATAAATATCTATAATATTAAAGGAAAAGTGGTAGTGCCAAACTTTGCTTGATCGATCGGTCAAACTGTCGATCAATAGAGAAAATGGCATACACGAGTGAGGATGAAGAAGAAACACAAATTGAACAGCAAATAAGGATAATGGGGAAGAAGCTGAACAGGCAGCATCTATTTCTGGTTGCAATTAAAAGACAGAATGTGAGAATGGATCGATATCGATTAGGACTGATTGAAAGGCAGCCAGGGATACAGTCATCTTTGAGATACAGACTTTTGGCATACCCTAAAAGGTACAAAGAGGATAAGATACTACTTTAAGTGGAGATGTCAATATCTTCACCATTTAATTCTATTCTATCTCAGTCTGTTCGTATCTATCTCAGTCTGTTCGTCTCTCTCTCTCTCTCTCTCTATCTATCTCAGTCTGTTCGTATCTCTCTCTTTCTATCTATCTGTCTATCTATCTCAGTCTGTTCGTATATATATATATATATATATATATATATATATATATATATATATATATATATATATATATATATATATATCTCAGTCTGTTCGTATCTATCTATCTATCTATCTATCCATCTATCTATCTATCTATCTATCTATCTATCTATCTATCTATCTATCTATCTATCTATCTATCTATCTATCTATCTATCTGTTGTGGATTCCGGGATGAAATCCGGTATCAAAATAATAACAAACGCCATGAATGAATATAGGAAATAAATGTATTAAAGTAATAATACAAACTGGTAATACAGGTTAGTAGTTCCAGGAATGCGGGTTAGTAGCAAAAAATATATATATTGTTTGGTATCGACATATCGCTGTATGCCTACTTACTGAGTCTAAGTGTTCGTTACTATGACTCTTGCAGCTACGTTATTCTACCGACCGACTCTACTCCATTACTACTCTTCGGGTATTCACTGACAGTAGTATATGTATACCCTGGGTGAGTCCATTTGTGTAAAAAGGGGAGATCCCTCAACACTATCTATCTATCTATCTATCTATCTATCTATCTATCTATCTATCTATCACCTGTAAATGACAGAATGGTTTTCAGTAAAATAAACAGCTCACAATGCGCACTACGAATTAGAAACGCCCAAATTAAGCAAGTACAAACATTTAAGTATCTAGGAACGGTTTTAATGGAGGCCAAATAATACGACATCGAAATCCGAAGGGGCATTGTAATAACGAGAGATGCCTTCCAAACATTTCGTTAGAAACAGAAAATATGAGTAAGCTACTCTTATGTAATATCGCTTCTTCTATATGGAAGTGCATATTGGACAATCGCCTCAGATGAAAAAGAGACTTGAAGCAGCAGAAATGTGGTTCTACAGAAGGATGCTGAGAATACCATGGACTGAACATGTGGTTAACGATAAAATTCTATAGAAAATGGAAGCAAAACCGAGACTTATACTTAGAATCAGAAACTGAAATTTCCTGGGAACATAACGAGAGAAGTGGGATAGGAAAATTTGACACTCACATGGTATATTGAAGGCAAGAGGGGAAAAGGGTAGCTACCCAACAAGATTGTGTAAATGGAAGCTGAGTAAGGATTAGGGGAGATATTACAAAAGGACAGTTAGTTGTGGAGAGACATGGTACAAAGAAGAAGAAGAAGAAGAGGAGGAGGAAGAGGAGGAGGAGGAAGAGGAGGAGGAGAAGAAGAAGAAGGAGGAGGAGAAGAAGAAGGAGGAGGAGAAGAAGGAGGAGGAGGAGGAGAAGAAGAAGGAGGAGGAGAAGAAGAAGGAGGAGGAGAAGAAGAAGAAGGAGGAGGAGAAGAAGAAGGAGGAGAAGAAGAAGAAGGAGGAGGAGGAGGAGGAGAAGAAGAAGAAGGAGGAGGAGAAGGAGGAGGAGGAGGAGGAGGAATTTGTGTTAATCACGAAAAAACTTGGCTATCGGCACATAAAACGAAACATATAAAGCCTAAATGGAATTTTTAGATGAGAATTTTTACGAAAATGTTTCGCATGTCCACTTAGCACCAGATTGACGAATGCATTTGTTGTTAATCTTAATTAATTGGATTGTAAGAATAATTCTTTTATTTTCTTTTTCAACTGAATATCGCATTAACAAATTTTAGGGGAGAAGAGATCAATTCATACCTTTTCATGGGTATTTGCGCGTAAATGAAGGTACCTAACTCAACGTGAATTCCAGCTCTGGTCTCAAATTTCTTATTCTTTGACGCTATACATTACAGCACACACACACACACACACACACACACACACGCACTCACGCACGCACGCACCCCCCTTCATCTCTATTCCATTGTTAGATATCCTTCCAACGGTGACTTGAACTTGACATTTTATAATTGCCGAGAGAATGACCGCTTAGGTAAAAGGCGAGGGAATGGACCCTTATGAAAAAGGCGAGAGAATGACCGCTTAGGTAAAAGGCGAGGGAATGGACCCTTATGAAAAAGGCGAGGGAATGGACCATTATGAAAAAGGCAGTCCCATAATTATTATACATGCAGTAATAATTGTAAAAAAGTTATAATGATAAATATCAACATTGAAAATGGTCATATCGCGGGAACGGTGAAGGTAATCCTAAAAATACATCTAAACCTACCTCACCTTCACTCAATTTAGGGTTACAAGAAAGACAAAAAAAAAAAAAAACGAATGCATTATTCATTATATTTTAAACTTTCACCAATTTTAATTTACATACCAAATTTATAAGAATTTTAATTTGAAACAGAATTTGTTAGAATAATTAAAGAGAGACGAAAAATTATTTTTAACGTATTTAAAGCTAAAGCTTATAAACAATCATTTCGATACAAATCGATAATTAAGTGTAAAAAATATAATAATCTAGAAACAATCATGAGATCTCATATTCAATTAAACGCAGCTTATCTGACAATTCTTCCAATGAAGCTATCTTCAATGAAGCCAAAAAACATTATAAACCAGCCTTAAAAGTAGGAAGATTTTTGGCAATACTTACTCACATACACAACACGCGACAAAAAAAGGGAAAAAAAACGTCATATGATTCAACCCACCGTATGACAAATACATAAAATTAAACGTAGATAAAAAAATTTATTCACATCATACACAAACATCACTCGTCAAGCATTCTCCATAAGATATTCAACAGAAACACAGTAAAAATCAGCTACAGTTGCGCCAAGCACATGACACGAATAATAAAAAGCACAGCATAAAAAATAACACAGGCATAGAATTTCTTGGAATGATTATAGACAGACGGAAATTTATTTTTGGAGGAATTTAAAGCTGAAAATTAAAATTAGCCATTTGTATACCAATTGATCGTTAACTGTAAAGATTTATAATTGAGAAAAACCGTGTTATATTTATATAAATTTAAAAAAATAATCCTTTATCAGTCTTCTTTACTTCAGAAAAGCGAAATCTTTTTTTTAAGATAAGCATATTTCGTTACATTTACTGAATGAATAAAATATATTCGAAGCCTTCGTACATATTATTTAGAATAAAGGTTAAAATCTTTTGTCTTTTCAAATGCTAAATTTAAAATTTTAATTTTTATTTTTGGGATTCTGAATAGTTCGGAAGAATACACAATTTTGTTAAAAAAATAAACACAGGCAAAATTTCACTTACGAGTCCTGTCATGAAATTTCTCAGACAATATCAACAAGAAAATCGATAACCTAGGGAAGTAGTCGTCTTTCAAAATATTCCTCTTGGGTCATCGCATATTTATTCTAGATTCCTTTCCATTTTTTCAATAAATTCAGCAATATTGAGGGATTGCCATCCCGCTGTTTATTAAACTCTTCTTATTTACATCGATTCCAATTCAAAGGTAAATTTTACCTTTGGAAAAAGTCAGAAGTCTCAATGAGTTAAATCAATATTAACGGAAATTACATAGTTGAATAAAAGGATGTTTCATCGCAAGACTCGGCAGGAAACATGGAGAACCTATTAGGTCAGCCAATTTAAATGTGATGGTGGACCCTATCGAATGGCAACTCACTTCCAACTGTGTAAATCTTCACGAGAGTGTATCAGGTCATATAAGTACAATAAGCTCTTTTCATACAGTCTGCCAAATTCCAGCACACTCACACAATTGCTTCCTGGAGATATTCAAAATATCTTGGTACTACATATATATTAGGTACATCCATAAAATCGCTAAAAAAACAGTATACCGTGAGGAAAACATTCTATAAACGTCATAAAAACATAGTTTAATAAAGTATTTTTTGAATATTTAATTAAATTTTTAATTCCTTTTTAGAACATTCGAAATTTTGATTAAAAAATTGTTTTTCTTGCGTCAGTCGTTGGACTATTAGCATAGCAAATTTTAGCCTCTTTCTTTTTGCAGTAACAAACACATTAATTTGGAAATTTTTGCAAAAAAACAAAACAAATAATTCTTGGATTTTAATTAAATTTTCAGGACTTACTTACAAATAAATGAAATTATTAAAAAAGAAATTTATTATAAAATCTTAGTAAAAATATATATTTTTACATGTTTCACCTCCTTACTTAATTTTATGAAAACTTGAGAAATTCAACGTGATAATTTTTAGTGATTATATTAGTTATTATGTCACTGAATTTTTTTAGCAAAATCGGACCCCGTCTTACCGAAAATCTGTTCTGAATCGAAAAATGAAAAAACACAATAAAACTAAGACATTATTTAATTAGAGAAGTTTTTATTGCTTTTACGAATACTGTCTGAAGAAAGAAAAATTTAAATAAAAAATTAATGTTTACAAGATTTGTTTTCATTTATTTTTAAATTGAATAATTTATATAGTTTTTAAATCTTTTAAAATTCAGTTTCAATGACATAATTCTTAGAAAATATAGTTATTAAGTAAAACTATGTTTACTAATCATATATTGAAAAGCATATTGCAATCTGATGACCCCGAATATTTTAAAAAGAATTTAGATTTGTTTTTGTATATGAATACACGTGCAGAATTTCTGAAGTATGGATGTACAAACCGATAAATTTATCATTAAAAGTCACGTATTTTAAGGATTGACCCCACTTATTAACTTTATTGTCTGCTCCTCCATACTTAACTCTGTTCAGAGTTAAGTATGGAGGAGCATATGTATATTTTCGGCGGTCAATCGGCTGCCAATAAATCGATTATCACGTCAGAAAAACAAGACCCCATGGTAAAGAAATGCTTGCATAAATTTAATTTTAACTTTAAATTTACTAATTTTCTTCAAATAACGTTTCAGAAATATATATTTTTAAAACCGAGAATTAACTTTTGTTTACAAATCTGTCAAAATTGCAGATTTTTATCGATTTTACTGAAACAAAAAACCGATTAGGATCAATATAATTTCTGTTTGAAATACACCAGAGAGTATTTTGCTGACTGATAATAGTAAATTTTAAATCCTTTAGCTTTCAAGGATGCTGAGGGCATCATGGACTGAACGTGTGAGCAACGATGAGGTCTTGGAGAGGATGCAAACAAGGAGGAGGATTATACTTAACATCAGAAAGAGGCAGCTGAAGTTTTTGGGACAGGTAATGAGAAGAGAGGGCCTGGAGAATCTGATACTCACAGGTCGAATAGAGGGAAAGAGAGACAAGGAAAAGCAACACATAACATACCTGGTGGGCTTAAACAAGTGGATGACAGAACGTGGTCAGAGGGACGAAACTTAATGAGAGCTACAAACGATAAGGGGAAGTAGAGAGCCCTGATCACCTACACCTTGAAAAGACACAGCATATAAAAAGAAAGATGTCTTCTCTTTTAATTAAAATGGAATTTTTTAAATCCGTATTATGGTCAGACTCAATGCAGTCAGTCAGTTGAGAGCTAAATGTGATACACCCTTGTGCGATCATGTCTCTTTCGATTCATGACTGACGAGGCAGAAGATTTTCTGGCAGTACGTGGCCATTTCATTCTGCGATAGGCTGGTTGCCAACCAAGGCTATAGAACACGGTTTCTCCTGCTATTCAACCCTTAGTTGAGGTTGAATAAAGATGAATTTATACCATTAAGACAATTCTTTTACACAAAGGGAAGTAAAACAAAGCAGTTTCTGCACTGTGGTAACAAAACAATCTCCTTTAGTAAACCTCCACATTGACTGGCTCTTACGCCTTGTGCCGGTTTAACATTAGAAAAACAATTAAACAACTTCAAAATTTCTTTAGGTATGCTTTTTCTTCTTCGGGTCATGACATTTTTAGCCTCTTCGCCTTCTTTGTTATATTATCGTTGGAAAAATTACTTTAAGCTCAGGTTGTTGCATAAAATATATTTCTTATCGCTAATAACGTTAATTTAGTGGGTACAGTATATCTCTATATTATAAACAGTGAAAGTAACGTCTACCGGCATAGATAATCGAGAGTCTTATTTAAAAAATACACCTCTTGACAGGACTTGGACCTACGTCTTTTTTTTTATTTTTATAGGAAACCACGTTATTTAAGCAGATTTTCTTACAGCAAGTGAAATATCAATAACCACCTTCAAGGGATGTCCATCTTTGGTAGAGTAGAGTAATATATATATATATATATATATATATATATATATATATGTGGATATGTTGAGGTAGTGTATATGGTTGTGTGACTCTGCGTATGTACAACGCTTGTTGTAATTTAAAGGCTAGGTTTGAAACCTTTACTTTCTGGAAGAGCCACCAATCAAGACTTACACAGCCTTTACTGTACTTCTGAATTCTTTATAAAATCGAAAATTGAATAGAAATAGACGTTCAAGTCGGCGGTGTGCATGTATTCTTTTAAATATTTTATTCCTCTTGCAGTTCCACAAGTTACAGCAAACCATTTTTAGAATACCTATTGCCTTTTTAATAAGAGGGTATATTTATGCCCGTGTAGATTTCATATTGATTTAGCAAATGCTTTTCGCATTGAGAGTTAGTAGCATTTATATCCCGACTTTTTCCCTATTGTATGACATAAGTTCTTCTCTTTGCCGAAACCCGTCATTCATTAAATCAATAGGCATTCTCTTCCGAATGGTTCATATTTAGGCTACGGTAAATCATAAAGAAATAGCTAAAAATAATGTAAAGAATTTGATGATAGGAACGCATATAAATTCTTGGTTCTAAGTAAAATGAATATTTGTGGGTTCAACTTAAATGTGATCGAAGAAAAACTTTATTAGGTGCGTTTGCTATCTTCGTTTTTATTTATATTATTTGATTTGATTTGATTTCTGGTGTATACTCAATTCGTTCCGGGTACCAACCAGAGACATCATGACATTTTCCACTGAGCACTGAAGAAAAAAAAGAAAAAAAAAAGATCACTCATATTTTACATAGATAAAGAAAGACCTTTTGAGTACAGTTTTTGTATTTCTTTAAGGCATGGGCTACCAGGAATCCCTTCACTGAGTCTATTGCAATCTTGTCCAATAAATCAAATGGATTCTACTACATTAGAATTGTTGATGTCCTCATGTGCCACATTTTTTTCTATTTGATTTGAAGGTCCATATATTGTGATAGATTTTTGAAAACCTTCAAGATTACAGTCTGCAGGGAATGCCATGTCAATAAGAAGGAAAATTTTGTTTTTACGGTCTCTGATCATAATGTCTAGGCGTTTAGCTGGGATTGTCTGTGTGTATTGTTAAGTCTCATAAAATTGTTACAGGGCCTATTTCCATAACCGCGTCTGGATTCTGTTCATACAAATCTTTTGCAGTTTCCTTTCCGTAAAAGTTGCATATATTCCAATGAAGATATTGGCCCACTCTGTCATGACGAGTGGCTGCCAATACCGTGCAACCTGATACAAGATTGTCAATTGTTTCTAGATATTTATCACAGAATCTGCATTTTGGGCTAACACAATTTTTCAGTATGTGTTATTGGGAATTTCTATTTAGCAAACATTGGTCCTGTATAGCAAAAATAAAGCCTTCGGTTTCAGCTTTTAACCCTAAACTATGCAACCACTGTTGGATACGTAATTTGTCTACATCAGCTTGTTTGTTACGGACAGAATATTGATCGTAAAGAAGTTTATCCAGACATCTTTTCTGCATCTGGTCAATTGCATTTGCTTTTCTTTCTTTTTTAAGACTTTTGCAGCTTCAGTCAGTGTATTGACTTTACTTGCATTTCTTGACCCATTTGAAACTCCATTTTGAATTTGTTGGTTTCCTTTATTAGTAAATAAAGTTTCTTACATCTGTCATATTCTTTCACAGAGATTATCACCCAGTCTTCAGTAGTTTCCAGGTATCTATGAAGGCCGATTGTTGTAGTTTGGTAAGACAGATGTAGTTGAACTGATCCTCTGCCTCTTTCGGATCTGGGCACAAACAGACGATCAACATCAGCTTTGGGATGATGCATGCAGTGACAAATGAGAAGCTTTCTCGTTTTGGCGTCAATTTGCTTAATGCCAACTATGGGCCAGTTAAGAATGTTGAAACCAAGGAGACAACCAAGGTGTTTATGGCGGATATTCTTTGTTTTTTAAAAATTCAGCTAGTTATTCACGGTGGAGTAATGGATAGCGGCTCGAACTGAGGAAATGGAAGGCCAAGTTCGAATTCCAGTCGAACCTATTACATTCACTTACGTGCTAATACCCTTGGCAAAGGTATAAATCTTCTTTTTTCAGCTATGGGTAAATAGCAAGGCTCAAGTTCTAAATTCAGAATTATTCCTTGATGGACTAATGGATTATAGTGTTGATTTGTGCATTTGGTAACATAGTAATTCTGAGTTCAATCTCTGGTTCGGGCAGTATAGGCTTAGACGGGGTAGAAACAGGACGAGCAATAACTTATAAGTAGTTTATAAGAAGAAAGCAAGATATCCATAGACGCTGAATAAGGAATAAGAACAATCTAATTCTCCTTGATTAAATGAAGGGTTCGAAATTCTATGAAGGTCACCCTGATCGATAGACACCAGAAGAAGATTGGAGAGTTGTACGGTCGATATGTTGTGATAATAACAACAAAAATGAGTACATTATTTGAAATGTAAATAAATATGGTTTATCATTTCGTCCAACTTAGTCGTTCTTCCTGGTTGAATTAGTTTTGAGGTTGTCATCTGAATATAAGGAGGTGTGTGGTCATTTGCTTGATTTGGTTGGTTGATTTCGTTTAATGGCATATCAACACCTCCATGTGTTGTTTAATACCAAAATCTATAAATAGAACACAGATTTATGGCCTTATTTTGAATGCAATTGTATGTCTTCAATTAAAGATAAAATTTATTGTTGGTCATTTTACATTAAAAATGAATTGTAGGTCATTTTACTGTAAAAATACATTGATGGTCATTGTACTTTAAAAAGGATTGTTGGTCATCTTAATTTAAAAAAGCATTGTTGGTAATTTTACTTTAAAAATGTACTATTGGTCACTTAACTTTAAAAATGCATTGTTGGTCATTTTAATTTAAAAATGAATTGTTGATCATGTTACTTTAAAAAAGCATCCTTGGTCATTTTACTTTAAAAATGTACTGTTGATCACTTTACTTTAAAAATGCATTGTTGGTCATTTTACTTTAAAAATGCATTGTTGGTCATTTTACTTTAAAAATGTATTGTTGTTGGTCATTTTAATTTAAAAATGTATTGTTGATAATTTTACTTTAAAAATGCATTGTTGTTGGTCATTTTACTTTAAAAATGTATTGTTGATAATTTTACTTTAAAAATGCATTGGTGTTGGTCATTTTACTTTAAAAATGCATTGGTGTTGATCATTTTACTTTAAAAATGCATTGTTGATAATTTTACTTTAAAAATGTATTGTTGATAATTTTACTTTAAAAATGCATTGTTGTTAGTCATTTTACTTTAAAAATGCATTGTTGTGGGTCATTTTACTATAAAAATGCCTTGTTGGTCATTTTACTTTAAAAACGCATTGTTGTTGGTCATTTTACTTTCAAAATGTATTGTTGATCATTTTACTTTAAAAATGCATTGTTGGTCATTTTACTTTAAAAATGCATTGTTGTTGGTCATTTTACTTTAAAAATGTATTGTTGATAATTTTACTTTAAAAATGCATTGCTGTTGGTCATTTTACTTTAAAAATGACTTGTTGTTGGTCATTTTACTTTAGAATTGTATTGTTGATAATTTTGCTTTAAAAATGCATTGTTGTTGGTCATTTTACTTTCAAAATGCATTGTTGGTCATTTTACTTTAAAAATGCATTGTTGTTGGTCATTTTACTTTAAAAATGTATTGTTGATAATTTTACTTTAAAAATGCATTGTTGGTCATTTTACTTTAAAAATGCATTGTTGTTGGTCATTTTACTTTAAAATTGTATTGTTGATAATTTTGCTTTAAAAATGCATTGTTGTTGGTCATTTTACTTTAAAAATGCATTATGGATCATTTTACTTAAAAAATGCAAATTTTGTTGGTCATTTTATTTTAAAAATGTATTGTTGATAATTTTACTTTATAAATGCATTGTTGTTGGTCATTTTACTATAAAAAGGCCTTGTTGGTCATTTTACTTTAAAAATGCATTGTTGATAATTTTACTTTAAAAATGTATTGTTGATAATTTTACTTTAAAAATGCATTGGTGTTGGTCATTTTACTTTAAAAATGCATTGTTGTTGGTCATTTTACTTTAAAAATGTATTGTTGATCATTTTACTTTAAAAATGCATTGGTGTTGATCATTTTACTTTAAAAATGCATTGTTGTTGGTCATTTTACTTTAAAAATGTATTGTTGATCATTTTACTTTAAAAATGCATTGGTGTTGATCATTTTACTTTAAAAATGCATTGTTGTTGGTCATTTTACTTTAAAAATGTATTGTTGATCATTTTACTTTAAAAATGCATTGGTGTTGATCATTTTACTTTAAAAATGTATTGTTGATCATTTTACTTTAAAAATGCATTGGTGTTGATCATTTTACTTTAAAAATGCATTGTTGTTGGTCATTTTACTTTAAAAATGTATTGTTGATCATTTTACTTTAAAAATGCATTGGTGTTGATCATTTTACTTTAAAAATGTATTGTTGATCATTTTACTTTAAAAATGCATTGGTGTTGATCATTTTACTTTAAAAATGCATTGTTGTTGGTCATTTTACTTTAAAAATGTATTGTTGATCATTTTACTTTAAAAATGCATTGTTGTTGGTCATTTTACTTTAAAAATGTATTGTTGATCATTTTACTTTAAAAATGCATTGGTGTTGATCATTTTACTTTAAAAATGCATTGTTGTTGGTCATTTTACTTTAAAAAGGTATTGTTGATCATTTTACTTTAAAAATGCATTGGTGTTGATCATTTTACTTTAAAAATGCATTGTTGTTGGTCATTTTACTTTAAAAATGTATTGTTGATCATTTTACTTTAAAAATGCATTGGTGTTGATCATTTTACTTTAAAAATGCATTGTTGATAATTTTACATTAAAAATGTATTGTTGATAATTTTACTTTAAAAATGCATTGGTGTTGATCATTTTACTTTAAAAATGCATTGTTGTTGGTCATTTTACTTTAAAAATGTATTGTTGATCATTTTACTTTAAAAATGCATTGGTGTTGATCATTTTACTTTTAAAATGCATTGTTGTTGGTCATTTTACTTTAAAAATGTATTGTTGATCATTTTACTTTAAAAATGCATTGGTGTTGATCATTTTACTTTAAAAATGCATTGTTGATAATTTTACATTAAAAATGTATTGTTGATAATTTTACTTTAAAAATGCATTGGTGTGGATCATTTTACTTTAAAAATGCATTGTTGTTGGTCATTTTACTTTAAAAATGTATTGTTGATAATTTTACTTTAAAAATGCATTGGTGTTGGTCATTTTACTTTAAAAATGCATTGTTGTTGGTCATTTTACTTTAAAAATGTATTGTTGATCATTTTACTTTAAAAATGCATTGGTGTTGATCATTTTACTTTAAAAATGCATTGTTGTTGGTCATTTTACTTTAAAAATGTATTGTTGATCATTTTACTTTAAAAATGCATTGGTGTTGATCATTTTACTTTAAAAATGCATTGTTGTTGGTCATTTTACTTTAAAAATGTATTGTTGATCATTTTACTTTAAAAATGCATTGGTGTTGATCATTTTACTTTAAAAATGTATTGTTCATCATTTTACTTTAAAAATGCATTGGTGTTGATCATTTTACTTTAAAAATGCATTGTTGTTGGTCATTTTACTTTAAAAATGTATTGTTGATCATTTTACTTTAAAAATGCATTGGTGTTGATCATTTTACTTTAAAAATGCATTGTTGTTGGTCATTTTACTTTAAAAATGTATTGTTGATCATTTTACTTTAAAAATGCATTGGTGTTGATCATTTTACTTTAAAAATGTATTGTTGATCATTTTACTTTAAAAATGCATTGGTGTTGATCATTTTACTTTAAAAATGCATTGTTGTTGGTCATTTTACTTTAAAAATGTATTGTTGATCATTTTACTTTAAAAATGCATTGGTGTTGATCATTTTACTTTAAAAATGCATTGTTGTTGGTCATTTTACTTTAAAAATGTATTGTTGATCATTTTACTTTAAAAATGCATTGGTGTTGATCATTTTACTTTAAAAATGCATTGTTGTTGGTCATTTTACTTTAAAAATGTATTGTTGATCATTTTACTTTAAAAATGCATTGGTGTTGATCATTTTACTTTAAAAATGTATTGTTGATCATTTTACTTTAAAAATGCATTGGTGTTGATCATTTTACTTTAAAAATGCATTGTTGTTGGTCATTTTACTTTAAAAATGTATTGTTGATCATTTTACTTTAAAAATGCATTGGTGTTGATCATTTTACTTTAAAAATGCATTGTTGATAATTTTACATTAAAAATGTATTGTTGATAATTTTACTTTAAAAATGCATTGGTGTTGATCATTTTACTTTAAAAATGCATTGTTGTTGGTCATTTTACTTTAAAAATGTATTGTTGATCATTTTACTTTAAAAATGCATTGGTGTTGATCATTTTACTTTTAAAATGCATTGTTGTTGGTCATTTTACTTTAAAAATGTATTGTTGATCATTTTACTTTAAAAATGCATTGGTGTTGATCATTTTACTTTAAAAATGCATTGTTGATAATTTTACATTAAAAATGTATTGTTGATAATTTTACTTTAAAAATGCATTGGTGTGGATCATTTTACTTTAAAAATGCATTGTTGTTGGTCATTTTACTTTAAAAATGTATTGTTGATCATTTTACTTTAAAAATGCATTGGTGTTGATCATTTTACTTTAAAAATGCATTGTTGTTGGTCATTTTACTTTAAAAATGTATTGTTGATAATTTTACTTTAAAAATGCATTGGTGTTGGTCATTTTACTTTAAAAATGCATTGTTGTTGGTCATTTTACTTTAAAAATGTATTGTTGATCATTTTACTTTAAAAATGCATTGGTGTTGATCATTTTACTTTAAAAATGCATTGTTGTTGGTCATTTTACTTTAAAAATGTATTGTTGATCATTTTACTTTAAAAATGCATTGGTGTTGATCATTTTACTTTAAAAATGCATTGTTGTTGGTCATTTTACTTTAAAAATGTATTGTTGATCATTTTACTTTAAAAATGCATTGGTGTTGATCATTTTACTTTAAAAATGCATTGTTGTTGGTCATTTTACTTTAAAAATGTATTGTTGATCATTTTACTTTAAAAATGCATTGGTGTTGGTCATTTTACTTTAAAAATGCATTGTTGTTGGTCATTTTACTTTAAAAATGTATTGTTGATCATTTTACTTTAAAAATGCATTGGTGTTGATCATTTTACTTTAAAAATGCATTGTTGTTGGTCATTTTACTTTAAAAATGTATTGTTGATCATTTTACTTTAAAAATGCATTGGTGTTGATCATTTTACTTTAAAAATGCATTGTTGATAATTTTACTTTAAAAATGTATTGTTGATAATTTTACTTTAAAAATGCATTGGTGTTGGTCATTTTACTTTAAAAATGCATTGTTGTTGGTCATTTTACTTTAAAAATGTATTGTTGATCATTTTACTTTAAAAATGCATTGTTGTTGGTCATTTTACTTTAAAAATGTATTGTTGATCATTTTACTTTAAAAATGCATTGGTGTTGATCATTTTACTTTCAAAATGCATTGTTGATAATTTTACATTAAAAATGTATTGTTGATAATTTTACTTTAAAAATGCATTGGTGTTGATCATTTTACTTTAAAAATGCATTGTTGTTGGTCATTTTACTTTAAAAATGTATTGTTGATCATTTTACTTTAAAAATGCATTGGTGTTGATCATTTTACTTTAAAAATGCATTGTTGTTGGTCATTTTACTTTAAAAATGTATTGTTGATCATTTTACTTTAAAAATGCATTGGTGTTGATCATTTTACTTTAAAAATGCATTGTTGTTGGTCATTTTACTTTAAAAATGTATTGTTGATAATTTTACTTTAAAAATGCATTGGTGTTGATCATTTTACTTTAAAAATGCATTGTTGATAATTTTACATTAAAAATGTATTGTTGATAATTTTACTTTAAAAATGCATTGGTGTTGATCATTTTACTTTTAAAATGCGTTGTTGTTGGTCATTTTACTTTAAAAATGTATTGTTGATCATTTTACTTTAAAAATGCATTGGTGTTGATCATTTTACTTTAAAAATGCATTGTTGTTGGTCATTTTACTTTAAAAATGTATTGTTGATCATTTTACTTTAAAAATGCATTGGTGTTGATCATTTTACTTTAAAAATGCATTGTTGTTGGTCATTTTACTTTAAAAATGTATTGTTGATCATTTTACTTTAAAAATGCATTGGTGTTGATCATTTTACTTTAAAAATGCATTGTTGTTGGTCATTTTACTTTAAAAATGTATTGTTGATCATTTTACTTTAAAAATGCATTGGTGTTGATCATTTTACTTTAAAAATGCATTGTTTTTGTCATTTTACTTTAAAAATGTATTGTTGATCATTTTACTTTAAAAATGCATTGGTGTTGATCATTTTACTTTAAAAATGCATTGTTGATAATTTTACATTAAAAATGTATTGTTGATAATTTTACTTTAAAAATGCATTGGTGTTGATCATTTTACTTTAAAAATGCATTGTTGTTGGTCATTTTACTTTAAAAATGTATTGTTGATCATTTTACTTTAAAAATGCATTGGTGTTGATCATTTTACTTTTAAAATGCATTGTTGTTGGTCATTTTACTTTAAAAATGTATTGTTGATCATTTTACTTTAAAAATGCATTGGTGTTGATCATTTTACTTTAAAAATGCATTGTTGATAATTTTACATTAAAAATGTATTGTTGATAATTTTACTTTAAAAATGCATTGGTGTGGATCATTTTACTTTAAAAATGCATTGTTGTTGGTCATTTTACTTTAAAAATGTATTGTTGATAATTTTACTTTAAAAATGCATTGGTGTTGGTCATTTTACTTTAAAAATGCATTGTTGTTGGTCATTTTACTTTAAAAATGTATTGTTGATCATTTTACTTTAAAAATGCATTGGTGTTGATCATTTTACTTTAAAAATGCATTGTTGTTGGTCATTTTACTTTAAAAATGTATTG
The DNA here is from genome assembly GCA_964036315.1 of Acanthosepion esculentum. Lineage (NCBI taxonomy): Eukaryota > Metazoa > Mollusca > Cephalopoda > Sepiida > Sepiidae > Acanthosepion > Acanthosepion esculentum. The sequence continues at coordinate 4,920,453 of OZ038508.1, read as the reverse complement.
TTGATCATTTTACTTTAAAAATGCATTGGTGTTGATCATTTTACTTTAAAAATGCATTGTTGTTGGTCATTTTACTTTAAAAATGTATTGTTGATCATTTTACTTTAAAAATGCATTGGTGTTGATCATTTTACTTTAAAAATGTATTGTTCATCATTTTACTTTAAAAATGCATTGGTGTTGATCATTTTACTTTAAAAATGCATTGTTGTTGGTCATTTTACTTTAAAAATGTATTGTTGATCATTTTACTTTAAAAATGCATTGGTGTTGATCATTTTACTTTAAAAATGCATTGGTGTTGATCATTTTACTTTAAAAATGCATTGTTGTTGGTCATTTTACTTTAAAAATGTATTGTTGATCATTTTACTTTAAAAATGCATTGGTGTTGATCATTTTACTTTAAAAATGCATTGTTGTTGGTCATTTTACTTTAAAAATGTATTGTTGATCATTTTACTTTAAAAATGCATTGGTGTTGATCATTTTACTTTAAAAATGCATTGTTGTTGGTCATTTTACTTTAAAAATGTATTGTTGATCATTTTACTTTAAAAATGCATTGGTGTTGATCATTTTACTTTAAAAATGTATTGTTGATCATTTTACTTTAAAAATGCATTGGTGTTGATCATTTTACTTTAAAAATGCATTGTTGTTGGTCATTTTACTTTAAAAATGTATTGTTGATCATTTTACTTTAAAAATGCATTGGTGTTGATCATTTTACTTTAAAAATGCATTGTTGATAATTTTACATTAAAAATGTATTGTTGATAATTTTACTTTAAAAATGCATTGGTGTTGATCATTTTACTTTAAAAATGCATTGTTGTTGGTCATTTTACTTTAAAAATGTATTGTTGATCATTTTACTTTAAAAATGCATTGGTGTTGATCATTTTACTTTTAAAATGCATTGTTGTTGGTCATTTTACTTTAAAAATGTATTGTTGATCATTTTACTTTAAAAATGCATTGGTGTTGATCATTTTACTTTAAAAATGCATTGTTGATAATTTTACATTAAAAATGTATTGTTGATAATTTTACTTTAAAAATGCATTGGTGTGGATCATTTTACTTTAAAAATGCATTGTTGTTGGTCATTTTACTTTAAAAATGTATTGTTGATCATTTTACTTTAAAAATGCATTGGTGTTGATCATTTTACTTTAAAAATGCATTGTTGTTGGTCATTTTACTTTAAAAATGTATTGTTGATAATTTTACTTTAAAAATGCATTGGTGTTGGTCATTTTACTTTAAAAATGCATTGTTGTTGGTCATTTTACTTTAAAAATGTATTGTTGATCATTTTACTTTAAAAATGCATTGGTGTTGATCATTTTACTTTAAAAATGCATTGTTGTTGGTCATTTTACTTTAAAAATGTATTGTTGATCATTTTACTTTAAAAATGCATTGGTGTTGATCATTTTACTTTAAAAATGCATTGTTGTTGGTCATTTTACTTTAAAAATGTATTGTTGATCATTTTACTTTAAAAATGCATTGGTGTTGATCATTTTACTTTAAAAATGCATTGTTGTTGGTCATTTTACTTTAAAAATGTATTGTTGATCATTTTACTTTAAAAATGCATTGGTGTTGGTCATTTTACTTTAAAAATGCATTGTTGTTGGTCATTTTACTTTAAAAATGTATTGTTGATCATTTTACTTTAAAAATGCATTGGTGTTGATCATTTTACTTTAAAAATGCATTGTTGTTGGTCATTTTACTTTAAAAATGTATTGTTGATCATTTTACTTTAAAAATGCATTGGTGTTGATCATTTTACTTTAAAAATGCATTGTTGTTGGTCATTTTACTTTAAAAATGTATTGTTGATCATTTTACTTTAAAAATGCATTGGTGTTGATCATTTTACTTTAAAAATGCATTGTTGTTGGTCATTTTACTTTAAAAATGTATTGTTGATAATTTTACTTTAAAAATGCATTGGTGTTGATCATTTTACTTTAAAAATGCATTGTTGTTGGTCATTTTACTTTAAAAATGTATTGTTGATCATTTTACTTTAAAAATGCATTGGTGTTGATCATTTTACTTTAAAAATGCATTGTTGTTGGTCATTTTACTTTAAAAATGTATTGTTGATCATTTTACTTTAAAAATGCATTGGTGTTGATCATTTTACTTTAAAAATGCATTGTTGATAATTTTACTTTAAAAATGTATTGTTGATAATTTTACTTTAAAAATGCATTGGTGTTGGTCATTTTACTTTAAAAATGCATTGTTGTTGGTCATTTTACTTTAAAAATGTATTGTTGATCATTTTACTTTAAAAATGCATTGTTGTTGGTCATTTTACTTTAAAAATGTATTGTTGATCATTTTACTTTAAAAATGCATTGGTGTTGATCATTTTACTTTAAAAATGCATTGTTGATAATTTTACATTAAAAATGTATTGTTGATAATTTTACTTTAAAAATGCATTGGTGTTGATCATTTTACTTTAAAAATGCATTGTTGTTGGTCATTTTACTTTAAAAATGTATTGTTGATCATTTTACTTTAAAAATGCATTGGTGTTGATCATTTTACTTTAAAAATGCATTGTTGTTGGTCATTTTACTTTAAAAATGTATTGTTGATCATTTTACTTTAAAAATGCATTGGTGTTGATCATTTTACTTTAAAAATGCATTGTTGTTGGTCATTTTACTTTAAAAATGTATTGTTGATCATTTTACTTTAAAAATGCATTGGTGTTGATCATTTTACTTTCAAAATGCATTGTTGTTGGTCATTTTACTTGAAAAATGTATTGTTGATCATTTTACTTTAAAAATGCATTGGTGTTGATCATTTTACTTTAAAAATGCATTGTTTTTGTCATTTTACTTTAAAAATGTATTGTTGATCATTTTACTTTAAAAATGCATTGGTGTTGATCATTTTACTTTAAAAATGCATTGTTGTTGGTCATTTTACTTTAAAAATGTATTGTTGATCATTTTACTTTAAAAATGCATTGGTGTTGATCATTTTACTTTAAAAATGCATTGTTGTTGGTCATTTTACTTTAAAAATGTATTGTTGATCATTTTACTTTAAAAATGCATTGGTGTTGATCATTTTACTTTAAAAATGCATTGTTGATAATTTTACTTTAAAAATGTATTGTTGATAATTTTACTTTAAAAATGCATTGGTGTTGGTCATTTTACTTTAAAAATGCATTGTTGTTGGTCATTTTACTTTAAAAATGTATTGTTGATCATTTTACTTTAAAAATGCATTGTTGTTGGTCATTTTACTTTAAAAATGTATTGTTGATCATTTTACTTTAAAAATGCATTGGTGTTGATCATTTTACTTTAAAAATGCATTGTTGTTGGTCATTTTACTTTAAAAATGTATTGTTGATCATTTTACTTTAAAAATGCATTGGTGTTGATCATTTTACTTTAAAAATGCATTGTTGTTGGTCATTTTACTTTAAAAATGTATTGTTGATCATTTTACTTTAAAAATGCATTGGTGTTGATCATTTTACTTTAAAAATGCATTGTTTTTGTCATTTTACTTTAAAAATGTATTGTTGATCATTTTACTTTAAAAATGCATTGGTGTTGATCATTTTACTTTAAAAATGCATTGTTGTTGGTCATTTTACTTTAAAAATGTATTGTTGATCATTTTACTTTAAAAATGCATTGGTGTTGATCATTTTACTTTAAAAATGCATTGTTGTTGGTCATTTTACTTTAAAAATGTATTGTTGATCATTTTACTTTAAAAATGCATTGGTGTTGATCATTTTACTTTAAAAATGCATTGTTGATAATTTTACATTAAAAATGTATTGTTGATAATTTTACTTTAAAAATGCATTGGTGTTGATCATTTTACTTTAAAAATGCATTGTTGTTGGTCATTTTACTTTAAAAATGTATTGTTGATCATTTTACTTTAAAAATGCATTGGTGTTGATCATTTTACTTTAAAAATGCATTGTTGTTGGTCATTTTACTTTAAAAATGTATTGTTGATCATTTTACTTTAAAAATGCATTGGTGTTGATCATTTTACTTTAAAAATGCATTGTTGTTGGTCATTTTACTTTAAAAATGTATTGTTGATAATTTTACTTTAAAAATGCATTGGTGTTGATCATTTTACTTTAAAAATGCATTGTTGATAATTTTACATTAAAAATGTATTGTTGATAATTTTACTTTAAAAATGCATTGGTGTTGATCATTTTACTTTAAAAATGCATTGTTGTTGGTCATTTTACTTTAAAAATGTATTGTTGATCATTTTACTTTAAAAATGCATTGGTGTTGATCATTTTACTTTAAAAATGCATTGTTGTTGGTCATTTTACTTTAAAAATGTATTGTTGATCATTTTACTTTAAAAATGCATTGGTGTTGATCATTTTACTTTAAAAATGCATTGTTGTTGGTCATTTTACTTTAAAAATGTATTGTTGATCATTTTACTTTAAAAATGCATTGGTGTTGATCATTTTACTTTAAAAATGCATTGTTGTTGGTCATTTTACTTTAAAAATGTATTGTTGATCATTTTACTTTAAAAATGCATTGGTGTTGATCATTTTACTTTAAAAATGCATTGTTTTTGTCATTTTACTTTAAAAATGTATTGTTGATCATTTTACTTTAAAAATGCATTGGTGTTGATCATTTTACTTTAAAAATGCATTGTTGTTGGTCATTTTACTTTAAAAATGTATTGTTGATCATTTTACTTTAAAAATGCATTGGTGTTGATCATTTTACTTTAAAAATGCATTGTTGTTGGTCATTTTACTTTAAAAATGTATTGTTGATCATTTTACTTTAAAAATGCATTGGTGTTGATCATTTTACTTTAAAAATGCATTGTTGATAATTTTACATTAAAAATGTATTGTTGATAATTTTACTTTAAAAATGCATTGTTGTTGGTCATTTTACTTTAAAAATGCATTGTTGTGGGTCATTTTACTATAAAAATGCCTTGTTGGTCATTTTACTTTAAAAACGCATTGTTGTTGGTCATTTTACTTTCAAAATGTATTGTTGATCATTTTACTTTAAAAATGCATTGTTGGTCATTTTACTTTAAAAATGCATTGTTGTTGGTCATTTTACTTTAAAAATGTATTGTTGATAATTTTACTTTAAAAATGCATTGTTGGTCATTTTACTTTCAAAATGTATTGTTGATCATTTTACTTTAAAATGCATTGTTGTTGGTCATTTTACTATAAAAATGCATTATGGATCATTTTACTTAAAAAATGGAAATTTTGTTGGTCATTTTACTTTAAAAATGTATTGTTGATAATTTTACTTTATAAATGCATTGTTGTTGGTCATTTTACTATAAAAAGGCCTTGTTGGTCATTTTACTTTAAAAATGCTTTGTTGATAATTTTACTTTAAAAATGTATTGTTGATAATTTTACTTTAAAAATGCATTGTTGTTGGTCATTTTACTTTAAAAATGCATTGTTGTAGGTCATTTTACTATAAAAATGCCTTGTTGGTCATTTTACTTTAAAAACGCATTGTTGTTGGTCATTTTACTTTCAAAATGTATTGCTGATCATTTTACTTTAAAAATGTATTCTTGATAATTTTGCTTTAAAAATGCATTGCTGTTGGTCATTTTACTTTAAAAATGTATTGTTGATAATTTTACTTTAAAAATGCATTCCTGTTGGTTATTTTACTTTAAAAATGCATTGTTGTTGGTCATTTTACTTTAAAAATGTATTGTTGATCATTTTACTTTAAAAATGCATTTTTGTTGATCATTTTACTTTAAAAATGCATTTTTGTTGGTCATTTTACTTTAAAAATGCATTGTTGATAATTTTACTTTAACAATGCATTGTTGTTGGTCAATTTACTTTAAAAATGCATTGGTGGTCATTTTACATTAAAAATGTATTGTTGATAATTTTACTTTAAAAATGCATTGTTGTTGGTCATTTTACTTTAAAAATGTGTTGTTGGTTATTTTACTTTAAAAATGCATTGTTGGTCATTCTATTTTAAAAATGTATTGTTGATAATTTTACTTTAAAAATGTATTGTTGTTGGTCATTTTACTTTAAAATGTATTGATGATAATTTTACTTTAAAAATGCATTGTTGTTGGTCAATTTAATTTAAAAATGCATTGGTGGTCATTTTACTTTAAAGTGCATTGTTGATCATTTTACTTTAAAAATGCATTGTTGTTGGGCATTTTACTATAAAAATGTGTTGTTGGTCATTTTACTGTAAAATAGTATTGTTGATCATTTTACTTTACAAATGCATTGTTGTTGGTCATTTTACTTTAAAAATGTGTTGTTGGTTATTTTACTTTAAAAATGTATTGTTGTTGGTCATTTTACTTTAAAAATGTATTGTTGATAATTTTAATTTAAAAATGCATTGTTGTTTGTCATTTCACTTTAAAAATGCATTGTTGGTCATTCTATTTTAAAAATGTATTGTTGATCATTTTACTTTAAAAATGCATTGTTGTTGGTCATTTTAGTTTAAAAATGTATTGTTGATCATTTTAGTTTAAAAATGCATTGTTGGTCATTTTATTATAAATATGTTTTGTTGATCCTTTTTATATAAAATATGATATTTTTACGATAAAATATATTTTTATACTTTATTAATGCTTTATTTGGAGGTTTATTATTTGACCCTGTATGGTATCCTAACAGGTGCTACCATCCTGGCTTAGAGTGGGCCTGGGAACAACGCAAATTAAGTCGTGATTCCTCGCTTCTCGAAACCTCCAATCTCCCGATGAGAGGCTTTGCTGCCAGATGCAGTTCATCGTCGTACCCAGGACTTTAAATTGGTTGACAAAATAGGCAAAAAAGATAGTGGAATAAGCATTGTATTTAAGCCATGTGCGTCTCTTCCGGAGCGCTAAGTTTAGCGTTGTTGCGGACCCGATAGCATTGCAGTGCAGGACTACAAAAAGATGGCCTTGTGCCAGACACTGCACACGACTACCGAATCCATAAACAAAGTAAAAATAAGTAGACAGGAGGAACGACGAAGGTAAAAGAACAAATATAAAATTTTATTTGTTATTAACAAGTAATTTGTCTCGACAGTGGAGACCTTCACTAAAGTTACTGGAAATTTTGCAGTTGATAAAAAAAGCCGTGACAAGTAGTCACTAAAGGTAGGTCAGGTTCCGCGCCAAAACGAAATTCAAAATGGCTAAGGCGGGAAAAATTTTCTCCAGGAAGAGAGTTCAGAACAGTCAATTTATATGGAATATTATGCATACACTACAAAGAAAATACTCACTGCGAGATTATTGTAATGTGAGCGTAATGTAATATTTTTAAGGTACTGGTTCGTAATGGTTAGAGTTCAAAGAATATGAGACGTTCTCGTTCTGGTGTTGTTGACTGTTTCAATGTTCATGGACGTAAGGCAGGCTCGAATAAGATGTTCGCATCAGGACGAAAAATGCGTGATCGAAAAAGGTAATGTGATGACAGTGTCGTAAGTGATAAGGTTAGACGCAACGAGCCAAAAGGGACTAAGCAATATTTGCTGGTAAGATATCCCTGTCTGATATATGGTTGACAGACGAGGGATAAATGAGCCAACTGCCCAGTTCAGTGACTGGGCAGCGACTGCCTTCGAAAAGCCAGTTTGTCCATGACGTCAGAGCAAAAGCGCGGCAAAACACCAGCAGCGGCTACCTTCCTCACTTTCGGCTACGAACAACGGTTTACTGCTATTACTAGTCGAAAGTGAAAGGAAGGGTGTGTGTGTGTGTGGGGGGGGAACTCGCACGCGCGTCAAATTGTAGGTGGAAATAGGTGCTATTCCATAGCGTCATACACCAGCACTTTAACTTGGAACAGAGTTAGCCTTGGGAAATTCATACTACGCATTCTCACAGGTTTTACGCATGCCCCCAAACTAGAAAAGGATCGCCGCTTCTGGTCAGGTTTTCAACGCATGAGTATCTGGAGAGAAGATTTAACGTGTGTTACATATTTAAGGCAGATTTTAAAAATAACTGTTTTGCTATTAATTTTCAATCTTCTTTTGTAATCTTTGTTAAAAAGTAATAATTTCTAAGTTAAATTGCTTACTTACTCAAACAAAGCTATTTTGCTGCTAAACGTGGAACTCCATTAGCATTTACATCATAGAAAACGAATGATAATCAATACATAAAGAGAAAGTGGGGTGGGGGTTAATATATAAAGGGAGGTAATAAATGTTGACTATTTTAATAAAGAATTTATTTAATTTTACTTTGTAAATAAATCAGTGATGATTTTGTTTGACGTAATATAGTCCAACTTTGCCAATTTACACTTCACTCCTTATAAATTTGTAATTAATCTCGACATGTTTTGAATGTTGGTGGAAGACGATCTTAAACTAGAGGTATAGTGCTTAATTTTTCACAATAGATAATGGCTTGCTCATTTTCATTTGAATTATTCATGGGGTTTAATAATTAGATGAGGAATTTTGTTTTTGTATTCCGCTTCACATATTGACAATGCTACGGTAGCTTGCTTTCTTGTTTTCCAAGAAATCATAGAGGAACTGTTTGACGATAATTGAAAATCATAGCCTTTGATATTGCGACAATCTTTCGAATATCAACAACCAGCACAGCAAAAGAAGAGCCTAATAGATTTATTAAGCACTAGACAGTGAACTTTGTGCCGTTTGAATAAAGTAAGACTTATTTTGCACTTATTAAGTGATCCGTGATCGTTTTTTTTAATCATTTTACTCCAAGCAAGACAATAAAGCTGTTAGGACGTAAGAGGTTACTGAATGTTAGAGAATATGAGAAAACTACTATTAAGAATTAAGAAGAGAGGACAATTAAGAAGACAGAAGATAACGATTGACATTGAATTTAATTTTTTGAAGATCAAAGGCAAAAAAGCCACTAAGACGTAAGCGAGTACTGAGTGTTAGAGAATTTGAGGAAAAATATTATTAAAGAGAGAGGACAATAAAAGAACAAGGATTAAGAAGATAGAAGATAACGATTGACATTGAATTTAATTTTTTGAAGATCAAAGGCAATAAAGCCACTAAGACGTAAGGGATTACTGTGTGTTAGAGAATATGATGAAAACTACTATTAAGGAGAAAGGACAATAAAAGAACAAGAATTAAGAAGACAGAAGATAACGATTGACATTGAATTTAATTTTTTGAAGATCAAACTTAACTGGAAAGCAAGAAGCCGTAAGTTCCACAAACGGTAGAAGGAACTGTTAGCATAGAATTTATGGTTACATCTAGCCATTTCAACTGTAAATTGATGAGACCTTGCCGCCAATCTAGTACTGCGCTTAAATTCAAAACGTCTAGGTACCATAGAGGAAATTTGATCAGAACAATTAACATGAAAGTATTTATAGAAAAGACACGGGGAAGCTACGTTACGATGATGCGAACGGGACCGAATTCGAGATGCCAGGTCAGGACCAATAACATTGCAGATTTTACTTTGGATTTTATCAAGAACCTCTAAAGCAAGAATGGAGTGTCTAACACGACATAATGAAGCAACTGTCTTAGCTGCAGACTTAGAAATTGATTCAATATATTCTTTCCACTTCATGTCAGTTGAAAACGCTTTACTGATACTGCAATATTTTTATCACAACATAACATATATATGAGTTACGGTCCTCATATATACAAGGCTTGTAGACGATATTTGGTGATATTTTTCATCTACTGGTTTCATCTTTCGTCCAGCATATTGGTATCCATTTCAAAAAGCTTTGATCGAGGTTTACAAGGCCTACAAAGCAGAATAAAAATAAAGACATGTTGAATGCTCTAAATGGAGCATATCTCCTCACAGACGAAGAAGAGACATGAAGCAACAGAGATGTGGATCCTGAGACTGCTATAGACTGAACATGCGAGCAATGAAGAGGATTTAGAGAAAACGGAAACAAATATAACACTTATTCGTAACATCAGAGAGACAGTTACAATCTCTAGGGTACATAATGAGAGAAGTAGGCTTGGAAAATTTGATACTCACATGACAGATTGAACACAAGAGGGAAAAAAAGAAAACAACGTATAATCTACCGTGCGAGCGTGAGTAAATGAATGGCGGAACAGGTTTTCGGATAGATAACAAAAAGACAGTATTCATTAAGTGCTGTTAAGAGCAGGAAAATGTGGAGAGCCATGAATGTCTACATACTGCAGACACACAGCATATAGAAGAATTACAATCCTGAACTTTTCGATTGACACTTTTCCCCCACGTTTTCTTTATTTTCACAAATGGATAGCAGAGCGTTGTTTCGATCTATCATCCTCTGCTAATCTGACAAAGTCACCTATCGTCAGGTTCGCACTTCTCCCCGATTGTTTGATCAGGAGTAGAGGCTTATTTATTGTTTCCGTTTTAAGATTAGGTTTAATGTCTTTTCATTCTCTCTTACTCCCAATAAACTCTTAGAGGCATTGTCGCCTTGCTTGAAATGGATTGATTAAAAAAATGTGTGCAGTGTAACGGATAGATTTAGATCTTGAAACTGCAAATAGCATTGATAGTTTCCTTTTTTTTACAACAACTTTCATCCTGTTAAAGATCAAAGAGCCACTTAAGGTAGAGAAATTGATGGTAAAACAATCAAATTGCACTTTTAATAGTGTTATGGCAAAGAATTTTTGTTCATTGGTGGAACAAACTCAATTTTCTAACGCCAGATTATTTTTTTCTGTCCGGAATGAAGTTAACAAAATTAAACGTTTTTTATCTGTCTATATTTCTGAGATGAGGTATTATGTACACTATTTACATTATACGGACTACTGTCCTCATCTTTGTAGCCATATTTAATACAACGTTTCGGCCCTTCATTATCTGTCTATATTTTTGAGATGAGGTATTATGTACACTATTTACATTATTCGGACTATTGTCCTCATCTTTGTCGCCATATTTATTACAACGTTTCGCCCTTGAGGGCACATGGCACAGTGGATAAAGGCGTTGGTTAGATCCAGTGACAGGACCCAAAGAGTGTGAGTTCAATACCCGGTTAAGGCAGTGGAGAACTTGGAGAGGGGAATTAACAGGAGATAACTGATAACTGACATCCATTAAACATGGCACGTGGAACTAGAACAGTCTACCCCAGTCAGCGAAATAAAGGGTTCAGTTCGACATTTCAACCACCTGAAGAAGGCCGGAGCCTAAAACGGCCGAAACATTGTAATAAATATGGTGACAAAGATGAGGACAATAGTCCGAATAATGTAAATAGTGAAACGTTTTTTTCTGGGTAAGTTGCTAAATAAATTCTACTCGTGACATTCTGTGTTTTATATTTGACTCGTTATATAAAAGTTGAAACAAACATTTAGATTTTGAAACTTGATTTGATTGTGGCCGAGTCGAGTGGAGAAAATTATACATAGTCAATGTGAGTTTACTTAGAGATTTCGAAAGACAAGAACTTGTAAATGCAGAAACCAGTTGATTAATTTTATCATTTAATTAATTAATGAATCGCTGCGATGTCCTGAAGTAATTATTAAGTTTGCCCTCAAGGCGAGTTTGAAAATGCTTTTCATTATTCTATTATTCGGATTAATCCGGAGTAAATTTCTTACCTGTTTTCTGTGTCCACATGGGAAGAATATGAAATTTAATGATTACTAGAGTCGTCTGATGACTCTACCTTACTATGATTACCTGTAATGAAATCTTGCTGCATATATTCGTGTATGAGTCGAATTTTAAGGGAACATTTCTACGGAAGAAGCGTAGGGTGGGGCCTGTATAAGATAAGATATTTTTGTTCGTATGAAACGTGGCCAGAGCTAAAAAAAAAAGACAAAATAGGAGATATATAATACGGAAAAACAAAAGATAACATTCCAGAAAAACGAACTTCAACTACAATTCTATCTATCTATCTATCTATCTATCTATCTATCTATCTATCTATCTATCTATCTAAACATGTTTCCGCCTATCTATCCATATCGAAAGGGAAAGAGAGAGCGGGTGAGAAATGGATTCAGAGAGTGTGAAAGGAGGTTGGCCATGTCCAGAAGAGTGCACGGCACGTAGAATATTTTTTTATTCATTGATTCATTTTTTACGGCTTGTCAACCCTTTCCTGCTTATTTAAAGACAGAAAATATTTTTAAGTTGCACGAATTTTTTGGGTGGGGGATAATGATGATTTAATTCTTACTAATTTATCCATAGTTGGGGGTGTGGAGGTGGAGTCATACCATTCCCAAGGATAATATGTGCGCAATTGAATATAACGAGACCAACTTGAATTGGAACTCGGCTCTCCGATTAACAATTACAATCCATTATTCATTACACCACCCACATATCCAAGCCTACAGCATCCGGTATTCCCAAGCGGTCACCCATCTAGGTACTGAATAGACTCAACGCTGCTTAACTTCGGGATCGTACGGGAACCGATGGTCTCAATCTGATAAAAGAAGAATATTAACACTAGAATCATTTCAGCCCAGACAAAAGGATAAATTCACAAAGACGCTGGGGGTCATTGAAAAGGCAGGAAATGTTGCACAGGCGAAAGGACAATGCCAAAAATAGGATTCATGGAGATAAAAGATGCATTTAAATTTATGGAGATCATAGTTGACAGGAAAAGAGATGCACAGGCAAAAATGCGAGAGAAGAAACTCGTAGAATAGAACATACGGTTGCACTTTAAAATTCCAACAGTAAAACAATAAAACCAAGCCGCCAATCTTATACAACGTTTAAATTCATGGAGTCGAGTTATGAGAGATAAAACCTGTTAAGGGGTCTCCCCTTTTTACAGAAATAGACTCACCCGAGGTATACATATACTACTACCAGTGAATACCCGGACAGTCTGCAACAGAGCAGACGGCGACATCTTCTCGGTTGGACGGTCGAACTCTCTGCCTCTGTGCAGAGAGAAACACGGACGAGGCTCCGCCGAACGGTAGAGTCTCGTTCGGGGTGGTTGACCAACCCGATCCCATTTATACGGGATCTACGGGATATTTTTGGCCAAGCCTACGGGCTTGGAAATACCCCACTTTAAACCCGGCCTTGTGCCACATCTATCCCTCGTGGGGGGTGGGGGACAGTAAATACTGTCTGTAACAGAGGAGACCGCGACGTCTTCTCTGTTAGACGGTCGAACTCTCTGTCTCTGACCAGAGAGGAACCCGGACGAGGCTTCGCCGAAGGGCAGAGTCTCGTTCGGGGAGGTTGACCAACCCGATTCTGTTTTTACAGTTTCTACGGGCATTTTTTGGCCGAGTCTACGGGCTCGGGAATACCCACGTTAAACTCGGCCTTGTGTCACATCTATCCCTTTTGGGGGTTGAACAGTAAATACTGTTTGTAATAGAGGAGGGTAACACAAGAGTCACAGTTAGCGAGGACGTAGACTCAGTAAGGAGTCATACCGCGATACTTCAATACCAAGACTGTATATATATTATTGCTACTAACCCGCATTCCTGGATCTACTAACCCGTATTACCAGTTTGTATTATTACGTTAATACATCTATTTTCCTTATCCATTCCTGGCGTTTGTTATTCATTGATATCGGATTCATCACGGAATCCACAACAAAACCTATTCAGAACGGTTGGTGCTCATCTCTTTGTAAATATCACGGGACAGATAGTAGCCAGTTTCACGGTTCCAGCTGGTCTTTGGTCACGTGATCTAAGCGATTGTCCAAATACCATGATCAGTGTTTTTATGGCATTGCTAAACGACGATGGGTTATTGCGTGATATTCTTTTTTTTCATAACGACGTAGTACTCTGTTTTAAGTTTTAATTGACTTCCATGATCCTGCTTCGGTCTTTCGTGGCATTTTTAGAACAAGGATTGTTGCGTGGCAATACTTATTTTCTCTACCAGTAAATATACTCGACTATGCCGTAAGATATAGGAGCTAAGGATCCCTGACCTGATTGCCCTCATCATTAAAGAGTATAACTTGCCCTTGCTCGTAAACATTTTGCTATAATACCGACTCTTCTGAACATCCTATTCCTTAAGTTCCGAAGATACATCTGATTCCGACATCATTAATTGTAAAAATAATGATTATCCGATCTTTCGAAGAAGCCAGTAAGAGAATCCAGTGAAGAGGCTTACGCTAACATTTTCAGGCTGAGCATCGCAGGCAAAGAGAAACGGTTGATGTTTCTAACAACGTAAAATGCCTTATTGCTTCATTTGGGAATAAACTTTCATATTTCGTTTATTTTTTTGTTTCTTTAAAATTGTTCTCCGATAGGAAAAAAAAAATTTAAAAGAGAACGATATATACATTGACTACGTTTTCCCAGCCCACGTGCGTGGATCAAACGATTGAATAGGAAAATCTGTATACGTTTCGCCTTCCATATTTCAATAAGGGCTGACGGTGACACTCTCATTATATGTTAACTCAATCAACTTTTACCCTTAAAAAGAAAGAAACAAGGCAAAAAGTAAAACAATTCATGACAATGTCAATAACATATACATTAAGAAAATGCACACACAATCATATTTAAATAAATGTGCTTACAAAAGCATGTATTTACATACAACGAATGCACATACTCTCGCATATATATATATATATATATATATATATATATATATATATATATATATGTATGTATGTATTGGGTTGTTGCATAATTATTAGGCGTTTTTGTAGGTTAGTTATTTGTTAATAAAAATTGCTGTTTTGTTAACATTATTTTAATAAAAATATTACTTTATTAAGGTTATAAAAAATGCGTGTCAATAGTCATAATCATTTTAAAATGTTATTATTGAATTATTATGTTTTTTTTTCATAACAAATATTGTTTAAAAACGCCTGATAATTATGCACCAACCCAATATATACATTCCAGTCGAATCCATTGTATTCACTTACGTGCTAATACGCTTGGGAAAGGTATGAATCCTCTTCTCCCCCCCCCCAGCTATCGGTAAATACCAGGAGAGACTGGTTTCTATAGCTTTGGGTGGCAACTGATCTAGGCGAATGACAAGTCTAAATTCAAAACCTGTAGAGGGTCATTTGGGTACCTTGAGCTATACTGTGCACCAGGTCTCTGTATTCGGCTCTTCCAAAAAGTGTGTTTGGTTCTTCACGAAGCCTTCACCACTAGAATCAAACCATATGTGCAGGGATCTCGGGTGTCGCTTCCAAGGTACTAAGCTGCTTACGGGAGAGCACAGTATATACAGACATACATACATATATATATATGTATGTATGTGTGTGTGCATTTATATATATATATATATATATGTATATATATATATGCAGGTGTGCAGTGAAATAGGAAAGAACACGTTAGGTAGATAATCCGGTGTTCCTTAGTATTTAGCTTTATTTTCAAAAAGACAGTGCTCCATACAGAAGTAGAGCTTATATTATAATAATATTTTTAGTTTTTAAAAATATGATTCCTCCGCTACATAAGAGTTCTCATGTTTCAAAAGCGAGAGCCGAGACCCCTAACATAATTTTGGTTAGCTAGTGTTTTATAAGTACGGTATCATTGGAACATTAGTTGCTATGGAAACGGCTAGTTTCGGCCGTTGAAGTTAGGTGATTCTATAGATAAACACATCATACACACTCCCAAAGAACTAAAAGATAACAATCAAATAGATAATAATGAAACATAACCTTCTAGTCACTCAACGACTCAAGGCAAGCCCATAAATAAAAAAGACGCCGTCTGACTAGCATAAGCTAACACCACTTTGGACATAGAATCCCCATTGTAACTTGATACGCATTTTTGGAAAGGGACTGGCCTGTAGATAAAAATTAATTCTTAATTCTTAGCCCCTTAAACCACCTAACTTCAACGGCCGAAACTAGCCGTTTCCATAGCAACTAATGTTCCAATCATACCGTACTTATAAAACACTAGCTAACCAAAAGGTAGCTTATTCCCAAATTCTCGCTTGACAAGGAAGCGGGTCCAGACACCTTAACTCTACATAACTTAAAAAATTATGTTAGGGGTCTCGGTTCTCGCTTTTGAAACATGAGAACTCTTATGTAGCGGAGGAATCATATTTTTAAAAACTAAAAATATTATTATTATAATATATATATATATATATATATATATATATATATATATATATATATATATATATATATATATATATATATATATATATATACCTAATACATTAAAAATCAACATTGCAGCAATTAAAAGTGTATATATAAAAGAAAAAAACGAGAAATATAAACAGTCAATTGCTGACGAGTGGACGGGGTGATTGCTGGAGCATCCGTCTATGAAGTCGAGATGCTGAAAGTAACACCAATTAGCTAAGTGACTATCCTTATATTTGTATTAATTATATATATATTATTATTAATAATATTAATATTCTATCAATTATATATATATGTTTTGAACAATAAAAATATTAAAACATTTATTAAAAAAATAAAGTTTTCAGACACAATTGCTTGTATATTAATATTTTTTTGTTTTATTATTTCAATTAGGTTCTTCGTTTAATTTCAGCCAGCCTAGCCATCATCAGGAGATCAAAGAAATTCCTGCTTGTTAGTAGCAGTGAACTACAGGAATGAATGACTTTCTGAAGAAAATGAACTTTATCAGAAGTTTCCATTTGTTTTTTATAATTAATTTTTGTCAGTCCTTGTGTTGGTCAAACGGCCTCTCTTAAGTTGTTTTTAAGATAGAATTCCCTTCTTGGTCATTTTACAGTTTTATTGGTTGTTGGGAAGGGGATGTGTGTCTATTAAGTGATTGTTATCTTTTAGTTCTTTGGGAGTGTGTATGATGTGTTTATATATTAGTATGGGTGTGTAAGTGTGAGATCTCAACACCTCCGCAAGCATGTCTATCACGTGTGGGTGAGAAATGTGGGTAGCGCTTGATTTATGGGGTTATATTTCAATTCTATTTTTGTTGTTAAATTTGTAGTTAAGACCATCTGGACGAACTGTTTTGAGGCGCAAGATCCATTTGTCTTCATGTTCCTCTAGAATTTTTCTAATGTTATCTTTTCTGTTTAATTCTATTTTTTCAATTATAATGAATTTTGCATAGCTTTTAAAATCATGTTTTTTCCTAGATGGAAATATTGTTCTACAGGTAATAAACTTTCGTGGGGAGCCGACTCGATCCGATTACGATAATTATTAATTCTGTAAGGAAAGGGCCATTCAGATTTTCCCACAGATTTTCTGATATAGTGTGTACTCTAATGGGCAAATTATGTTATGAAGTCTACAGTTAGAGTTGTGGTAGATTTTGAAAGTAGATATAGTGACTGAGCTAGTGAATGAATTGGTGTGTCTAATGTTTTACAACATAAGCTCTTTATGTTGTTAAATTGGTTGGGAAAATCCTGTTGTTTTTATTTTTGGTCTATTATGGGTTACCTTATCATCTGACTGATATTTAGTTACTATCTATAATTTCCTTAAGGTTCTTAGGTCTACGATATGCTAGAAGGCCGGGTTCCGCAAACAAAATTTTTAGGTCTAGTTTGAGATGTATTTCCCACCCACTTTTAGAGTTAGTGGAGCAAGAGTTGTGTTGAAAATGGTTACTAGAGGGACGCGTCTGGATTTATTTTTAATTTTATTCATTAAAGTGTCTTCTCTAGTTGTGGAAATTGCTTTATTTGTTCCCTGATTAGGTGTTGTTTATAGCCACGTGTTGTGAATTGATGCTCGAGATTTGGAGTGTGTTTATTTAGTTCTTCATTATTGGAACATGTCCTTCTGAGTCTAAGTGCTTGTGAATAGGGAAGGTTCTCCTTGAGGTGTTTAGGGTGGGAAGGCTTATAGTGTAGATAGATTTTGAGGGTGTTTATTTAGTTCTTCATTATTGGAAAATGTCCTTCTGAGTCTAAGTGCTTGTGAATAGGGAAGGTTCTCCTTGAGGTGTTTAGGGTGGGAAGGCTTATAGTGTAGATAGATTTTGAGTGTGTTTATTTAGTTCTTCATTATTGGAACATGTCCTTCTGAGTCTAAGTGCTTGTGAATAGAGAAGGTTCTCCTTGAGGTGTTTAGGGTGGGAAGGCTTATAGTGTCTGTGTTTTTAGTGTGCAGTGTCGTTTGTAGTTTTTTGTTTTTATCGATGTAAATGCTGCTGTCTAAAAATCTTACCGATCTTGTTTTTTTCTGCTCGAACTTAATCGAGTCGTGTACCTTGTTTAGGGTCATAGGGAATTCAGTGAGTTTCTCCTCACTGCCCGTGTGTATGAAGAATATATCATAGATATATATCTTGCATAGAATATGCAGTCGCTATCGATGAAGGGATAAATATGGGTCTCCTCAAAGTTTTCC
>OZ038508.1:4887053-4897053 GCA_964036315.1 Acanthosepion esculentum | reverse complement strand
ATATATATATATATATATATATATATATACACCGTTTCAAATCATTAACTTTTTTTCATTTTGTCCCAAAACTACCAGTCGAAATTTAATGAAATGTTCACAGTATTGGAATTGGAATAGGTATATGCGCAGGCTGTATAAAAACTGTATTGTTCTGAGCAACAGAAAACAAACTATGTCCATTTGCAATATTAACATGATATACAAGCGTTCTAGACTATAAACGATTGTCATTATAATCGTGCAATTATGGGTCGCAAATATGACTTGACTCCTGAGAAAGATTTTATAACATTTGAATTTTCCAAAGGCAGATCTACATTAGAAATATCCATATTAATTGGAAGATATCACCAAACTGTGAAAAGATTTGTTGCAGCTTCTACGAAGATACGTAAGAGGACCGATAAAGTTCACTCGAGGATATTTTCCCGGCGTTCTTTGTCACTAATGAAACGTGAAGCTGTAAATAACCAAAGCCTAACCAGTGTAGCACTTTTCAGGAGCAGTAGGGAAGCAACAGTGCCCAGAAGTTCTCACTATCATCTTCTGAAAAAAGTTGGAACGTCAGTGAGACCAGTGACGAAGCTTCGATTTACAAATGTGTTTGAAATGGGCAAAGGAGAACATGAAGGTCGATTTCTCGAAAGTTCTTTTCACAGATGAAAGTCGTGCAACACGATGTCCCTGGTGGTTGGAGCAAAAGTTGGGCCATCATCAGCGCTTGACACGCCAACAAGGAGGAGGAGGAGGTATTATGATCTGGGTTCATATTATTAGAGGTATCATTGTTGGTCCGTGGAGAGTGTCTGACGGTACGAAAATAACCACAGATGCTTATATAGCCTTCCTCAAAGAGCACCTGGAATCTTGGCTAAAAATCAAAGAGTCACCATCAGGAGAACCATCGTATTTATGCAAGATGGCGCCCCTTCGCATTTAGCGCATAAAACTACGGAGTGCCTAAGGAAATTAGGCTTCTGGGGACGTCAGAATATGAAATGGACGGTAAATTCTCCAGATTTAAGCCCAATTGAAAACTTGAGGAGCATTCTGAAGCGACGTGTTTATGAGAATGGACGCCAATTTAGAAGAAAGTATGACTTATGGCGGGAAATAGTCAAGGCATCACGTGAAATTACATCAGAGGAGATCCAGATATTGACATGTTCGATGGACCAGCGCCTTTTCCAAGTCATTTAAAAAAATAGTATCACATATCGCATATTAAGCAAATTCACTATCCTTATTGAAATCTGTTTACGTTTTTATTTCGATTTAATTTCATCTTAGTTACTGTATGAATTCATAAAAGTTTATAAATAAAGCAATTAAAGTGTCCTTTTCTTTTTTACAGGGGTTTTTATTACACCGCGCTAATAATTTGACACACTAATAATTTAAGTAAATTAGTTAAATGATCGTAACTTCTGTTCCTTTTTCTAGAACCTTACAATTTTTACAGAGTAGGTGTATATACATATTGTCATCATTCATTAAATTCCAACCAGTATTTTTTCGATAGGATCGAAAAATATCACCTCCTTAATAATTTGAAACTCAGTTTATACATATATATATATATATATATATATATATATATAATCATATTTATCATTGATATTTTTTCATCCTATCTCTCGATGATCTGTTTTGTGTTTGCATATGCAATGCAGATACAATTACTTTCGTTAATATTATTTTAGAAATACAAAATTTCAAAACTTTTTATTTGCATTTTGCTTCTTATTTGCTTTCGAATCCAATTTTATTTATCTCTGTAAAATTTCGATTTAATTCAGTTTGAAATATATTAATTTAAACATTTTTAATATAGTTATACTAA
Source organism: Acanthosepion esculentum (assembly GCA_964036315.1). Taxonomy (NCBI): domain Eukaryota; kingdom Metazoa; phylum Mollusca; class Cephalopoda; order Sepiida; family Sepiidae; genus Acanthosepion; species Acanthosepion esculentum. The sequence continues at coordinate 4,895,207 of OZ038508.1, read as the reverse complement.
CTTTCACACACACATGAATTCACATACAGTTGCGGCCAAAATGTTCAGAACGGCATTGTTTTCATCAGAAAAGTAGGTATAAGTTTTTATCAAAGTTGTTTTATATTCTATAATTTTCACAGACAATACATACGATATTATTTGTTATTGTCTGAGATGTTGGTGTAATTTGAGAGGATAATACAAAAGTTATGGATGATTTAGTGATTTACTGCAAAACCCATGGCAGCCAAAATGATCAGAACGGTTGCTTTTACTCCGTGTTTTAGTATATTTAACCGGCGAACTCTAATTTTTAAAATTTGTTTAGGTGACGGTTCGTTTACAAAACATTAGTAAGAATATCTGCAGTGTACTTTGTTAATATAATGCCACTTACTCCGTTACCAATTCGCCAGCAGATTATTAAGCTTCGAAAGAAGGATAATTTAAGTATTGGGTCTATTTCAAAGATTGTTAACAAGTCAAAAAGTGTTGTTCACGGTTTTCTTAAGGTCTACGATGATTGTGGATCGTGTGAATCAAGAAAGTCTACAGGTAGGCCAAAAAAAAAAAAAAAAACGACCAAGAGAGAAGATCGTGCTATGGTAAAGTTGGTTAAATAGGACAAATTTAAAAGTGCTGCTGCTGTTTCTCGGGAAATGAGCATTGTACTGAAGAAAACTTTATCTCGAAAAACTGTGTCTCGTCGTTTAGTTGAACATGACTTAAAAGCAAGAGCACCTACAGTGAAGCCACTGATCAGCTCCAAGAATAAAATGTGTCGTCTTACCTTTGCATGTGTTGTGGTCTCAAAAAATGGCAAACGGTGCATTTCAGTGATGAATCTAAGTTTATGTTATTTGGCTCAGATGGGAAAAGGTACGTTCGTCGAAAAGTAGGTGAAAAATTTTCGCCTAAATGCCTTAAGACTAGTGTTAAATTTGGTGGAGGAAGTGTCATAGTTTGGGGGATGATATCTGGAGATGGTGTGGGCCTTTTGGTGCGATTACATGGAAAGGTAAATGCAGGAGTTTATAAACAACTTGTAAAAGATCATGTCTTGCCTGTGCTGAGAAATTCAACTGAGCGACCACCCATATTCATGCAGGACAATGCCCCATGTCACAAGGCTAAGGTAGCCATGAACTACCTCAAGGTTGAAAAGGTTATTGTTATGGGTTGGCCTGCTCAAAGCCCAGATCTCAATCCTATTGAAAATGTGTGGAACATTCTAGGAGAACGTTCGAAAGCCAGAAATCCTAAAACAACCGAGCAATTATGAAATGCCCTTCAGGAAGAACGGAATAAGATCACCCAGCAAGAAATTGAAAATTTAATTTTCTGATGCAGTCGAAGATGTCAAAGTGTGATTGAAGCTAAAGGGCTTCATATTAAATAATTCCAGTATTCTCTGTCATTTTTGAGTATTTTGTTATTTTTTCAACCGTTCTGATCATTTTGGCCGCCATGGGTTTTGCAGTAAATCACTAAATTATCCATAACTTTTGCATTATCCTCTCAAATTACACCAAAATCTTAGACAATAACAATTATTATCGTATTTATTGTCTGTGAAAATTATAGAATATAAAATAACTTTGATAAAAGCTTATACCTACTTTTCTGACGAAAACAATGCCGTTGTGAACATTTTGGCCGCAACTGTATATATAAAACAAACACCCTTTCAATGAGATATATTTTAATAGTAAAATATAAAATTTCAGTAACTCCAGTCTTTTTTATCTTATTTTTCAGTCTTTCTCCGGATTCCTGTTGTTACCAAAACGTTCAAATTTGGATTCTTCTGTCCACAGTACATTTGGCTAAATTATGAATATTTTATAGGATAAATATTATATTTTATTTCCCCACTGAACCGTCAATAAATCTTTTGAGATTACCGCAATTTTTATCTAAATGCTAATACAGTTTCTAAATGTTAACTAACTAATGTAAACAAAACATATGTAGCTGTCTCTGTTTGAAAAAAAATGATTGTGCCATTAGTACATTATTTTCATATACAGGGTGTCCATAAAGTTCGTGTGCACTTTAAAAAATGTAAAACTTCATTTGTATTTGCGATAGAAATAATCTGTAAAAAATGTTATAAAGTTTAATGTACCTAGCTTTAAGTATAGCTAAAATACCTAATGTGATTTCAGGCATTACTGTAAATCAGTTGGCAAATGTTTTCCGTGAACTGCAAAATCGTATTACCCTTTGTATTGCTAATGATGGAGGACATGTGGAAACTTAAATAAAATTTCAATAAAACCTTACAAAATATAGATTTACTTCTTTCTAATCCTTTTTACAAATTATTTCTATCGCAAATACAAATAAAGTTATTAATTTTTTAAAGTACACACGAACTTTATGGACACCCTGTATTTTTAATTAATTTTTTTTAATTATGAAATAATTTGCACAAAATGGCAAAATCAAAGCGGCTAAGCATTGAGTTTAGGGCACGAATTGAAATTTTATTCAAAGAAAGTTAGTATCAAGGATAAACTGCCAAGAAGTTGAAGATTTCTAGACATGGCGTGTAATATCGTTAACAAAGGCAGTTAAAAACTGGCGCAAATGTTGACAGAAAAGAGTTGAAGCTCCAAAAGTAAGAATTGCTGTTGAAGATAATTACGCGATGGTTCAGAGCAAAAGCAATAAAAGGAAAACTGATCCAAAATTGTGTGAACTTAATTCCTTTCGAAAGTAACCAATGTCGCTCTCAACAGTGAAAAATCGACTTAGATCAGTGGGACACAGGGTGCATAGCCATAAATAATCCCCTTTTGCTATCGGAGGTGAATAAGCAGAAAAGACGGTTATGGAAAAAAAGAATAGCGGCAAAATATATTGTCGACAAACGAGTCCAAATTTGAACTTTTTAATAATAAGAGGAGAGTGTAAAAAAAAGACAAACCCCCCCCAAAACAAACTGAATAACAAATGTGTGGTCCCAACAATTAAGGATTGTGGTGGATCTCTTATGGTTTACGGGTGTTTGGGAGGGGGAGATAGAGAGATGGAGATTGGATTCAGGCCAAGGGAACCAACAAAAAAACAATAATAAAAAAAAATCGCCTTTCATCAAGACAATAACGCAAAACAATATTCTGAATGATATTAATATTGCATTGAGTCAAAAAAAGAAAATTTTGAAAATTATGCCCTGCTGCCTCAATCTCTTGACCCCTCTCTCCCATTGAATTAGTATAGGATGAATTAGAGAAGAGAGACCGAAGAGAAGACCCAAAGCGTAAGAGTGAGCTTTGTCAGTGCATGAAGAATGCTTGTGAAGGTGTGCTATCTACCCTTTTTATAAACTGTTGGAAAGAATGACAATAATTTGTAAAGCAGTAATTAAGGCAGTTGGTGGTGTTATTGACAAAAACAAATTATGATGCCTTTGTAGATTTTTTACAGCGAGATTCACCATTTACGAAGTCTGTGGGCCATTTGAGGTAGAAGGTTACGTTTAAAGGCCATTTGTGTGTATAGGAGTGGGATATAACGATTACCCTTAGCCTTGAACAGGTTATGATTGTTGTGATCGGAGAAACATTCTGTTGGGAGTCGGTTCCGCAGGGAACTGGTTCGCGGGATGAAAATGTTTGAGCGGAACTTCTTACCGATGGGATACGCAGGGAATGTACCTATTTTGCTAAGTGGCATGGCGTATTCTTACTGTGAAGGTTTGCCTCGGCAGGACCAGGGAACGTAGTTTGTCCGAACTCACCGTGGAATTAGCAATAGGGTAGTGAGAGGTTTGCCACATCCTGCCTGTGAGAGAGGTTGAAGGGTGGAGATGATAATTTTATTTTTATATTTAAGTGATTATTTTTTAACAAAATAACAGCAAATAAAGGGTATGTACTGAAATTCAATCTGTTACTTAAAAAAAATAGAAAATTTCTAATTTAAAGTTTAAAAATAAATAAATGCAGGATACCTCAAACTGTTTGCCTGTAGTATATTCTGTGAGCGATACAAATATGTCTTGAATATCATTATGTCTGTTACAAGATAGCATGTACGTGTTTTCGAATTTTAAATGTTATCAAATTAAAATTTATCCAGTTTAGAGCGTAACCAGCCTATATTTCTAATATTGCACTTTCACAGACAAACACGCGCGCGCACAAACACACACACACACACACACATATATATATATATATATATATGTATATATATATATATATATATATATATATATATATATATATATATATATATATATATATATATATATATATATATATTGCAAGGAAAAGATATAATTTGTTTCTTATAGGCATTATGAAATATGAAAATAAAAAATAAGAAATGAAAACACTTACAAGACAGACCAACCGGTTTCGTTCCCAAGCTCATCAGGGTCGACTGGGAACAGATTAATAATTTATTGCAATGATACATTTACTCCCACAAACACCCTATATACAATTAAAACATTAAAAATTGAAATGATTAATGGTATGAGGGAAGACCAAAATCAAAACAAGGCGAATTTGTTGAGCGAGAAGAAGGGGAAAAATCTTTGCAATAAATTATTAATCTGTTATCGTTGCAATAAATTATTATCTTTGCAATAATTTATTATTATTATTTCATTTCTTATTTTTTATTTTCATATTTCATAATGCCTATAAGAAACAAATTATATCTTTTCCTTGCAATATTACGTTTTTGTACCTCTAACAATATATATATATATATATATATATATATATATATATATATATATATATATATGTAAACACCTCTTTAGGCGGCCCACTCTTTTTTGTTTTTTCATTTATTTTTTTGCTTCCTATCATAATATAATATTTTATATTTTAAATAATTTTATACATATAAATATGTGTGTTTGTGTGTGTGTGTGTGTGCGTGCGTGTGTTGCAGTAAAAACGATAAGCTGAATATTATTTGGCTAATTAAAAAACTGATGAGAAAAAAATGAAAGAGGGAAACTAAGCGGTTTCTCTCCCGCTCTTCAAAGTTTGTTTTTTTTAATCGAGAGAAAAAAAAGTAAAATACAATAAATCTAAATAAGTGAATTATTGATGATAGGATTTAAAAGGGATGAAAAAAAGTTGTGAGGAAGTACTTAAGACTAATGATAGCAAGCCCCAGCCAACAATCACGCTGTTTACAGAGGGACGGTTTTCGAGACTTGATATACAGTGACTCTAATACTTTAAGATGAAATAAAGAGTGTGACTAGGACAAAACAGTAAACCAGTCTACACTGAATTGAGCCGCACACTTACTGTTCTTTAAAAGGTGCTCACAAATGGAGGATCTGTGGGTAGTTGCGATTAGTTCATTTGAAACCAATATATATATATATTTGTGTATTAAATAGATGCTCCCTATTTTTACGTTAAATAGTGTGTATTGCGTCTATTGCATATTAAAGGCATCGAGCACATTTTCTTCATTAAGATTTCTCGAATATGCAGGTCGATAGGCGTATGACGCACTGTTTTAAGTAAAATAAGGATGGGCTTCTGTTTCAAATACGCGTACCCATAATAATAACGTTTCAAGTAATATCAGTTTATATATAAATGGGGGTGGATATGTTCTTGTCATTTTAAAAGCATTTCTTAGAATTTGTATTTCTTCTAGTTGTTTTTATGCGTTTTCCTGCCTTTCGATTGGCTTTTCCCCATCGACGTGCAACGATTTTATCTTCAATAATCCAATGTGGAAGTTTGTCTTTTTATGTCGTCGCTGCATTATCGCTTCGCATTTCATAACAAAACCGCTTCCGAGTTTTTCTCTCTCACTGCACTCGCTATATGTGTGTGCACGTCGAGTTCTCAATGACTCAGAAAAAAAAAAGAATTCTTCTCAGTTTCGAAGAAAAAGTATTTCTTCCATATTGCTCTTCTGTTTCACCTAATAAAATTATTCAATTGAATAAATTAACACAACAATCGGATATGAATGATTTTTTAAAAATACAATACACAAATGTGCATTTGGATGTGCTTTGGGTATTGCGAATGTGCGGATGGTGTACTGCAATGAAAAATTAGAGATTCGAGTTCGAATTCCAGTCGAGTTCCTTATTTTCACTTATGCTCAAATACCCTTGGGAAAGGTATAAATCGCCCCCCTTCAGCTAAATAGTAGGACAGTTTGGGTTGTGAAGCCTTGGTTGGCAAACAGTCTATGAAAAAATCACTCTTAATTCAAAACCGTATATAACCCTGGCGAAGTACATACTATGCAGCTAAGAAAAGGATCATTCACACACACACACACACACACACACACACACACACACACACACACACACACACACACACACACACACACACACACATATATATATATATGAAGAAATATAGTCTTAAGGTGTGCTATATTTATGGGATGAAGTGCTCAATATCAGAGATAGAGCGTGTGTAAATATAAAAGTGAACATTGAAGTCAACACTTAGAAGCGACAGACTGTTTCATGTTAGACGCAATCTTCAGGCAACAAGTGTTGTTTTTTCTCGGCTATATATGGGTCAGTGGTGCATCACTGACCCATATATATAAATAGCCTAAAAAAACATTCTGACGATTGCGTCTAGCATGAAACAGCCTGCCGCCTCTAAGTGTTGACTTCAATGTTCACTTATATATATATATATATATATATATATATATATATATATATTCATATTCAGTCATGCTTATTATTGATATTTTCCATTGCATCTTATCAATTATGGCTATCAAGGCAGCTGGTTCATATATAATATCTGTGGTTGGTCTCAAGAAACTTGAACCCAAATCCAAAGCCTAATGGTTCTCAAAAACACTGATCTAAAACTGCCTCCATTCTTAGGAAAGCTGTTTCGCCACTGACCAAATAAGAAATATTTCGGAAGCCTATAGAAGGTGTCTTGTGTGACATTTGTGTACAAGAATGCAGGTGAGCTCGCATTCCCGTAACGATATCGACCTATCTTCAAAAATTTAAATGCAACGTCAATTGCCATATTCTGTTGACTTGAACCGCGTTCATTTTTTATCTTTTCCTCCATTTTTCCTATACGCAGTCTTTCTCTCACTTTCACTCTCTGCAACACCATGCATGCTATTGGCATTCTCGCCTTGCTTGGGGTGAAATGATTATAAATATATATGTATATATCACGTTGAAACACCCGTACTCGTCGGGTCACAGATCTTAAGCAAAGTTGATCCTGGTCAGTACTTAGATGAGTGACCGCCCGGTTTTGTTTATATATATATATATATATATATATATATATATATATATATATATATATATATATATATATATATATATATATATTTTTACATACTTTTATGTAAGTATATATATATATATATATATTTACATACTTTTATATTTACACACGCTCTATCTCTGATATTAAGCACTTTCTCCCATAAATATAGCACACTTAAGACTATATTTCTTTATATATATATATATGTAGCGCGGTTAGGTTAAGATAGAAAAGACATTTATAAGAGTATATATATATATATATATATATATATATATATATATATATATATATATATATATCATACTAATAATTATACTCGGTTGATGAAAAGAAACGGATGGCACAATTTGCAAGTATATTAAAACAAATTTGTATTCGAAGAAAAAATTGGGAAAAAAAAGAAAGAACGAGAAACATCCGAAAGGCGCAAAAGAATCGTCCAGTTCTTTACATTTCCAGTCAAAAGAAAAAAAAACAAACAAGCGATCAACAAAAGGTAGAGTACTCAATACGCTAAGAGCTAGGAACTACCTACCTAGGTTTCACCTAAATGGATCTTCAGGGTAAGATGGGTAGGTAATAATTAGCTATATATATATATATATATATATATATATATATATATATATATATATATATATATATATAATAAAAAGACTTAAACACTAATATTCCATGGTCATAATTTATTCCATTGGAATCGTAAGAACGATCCAATTCATCAGACCTACAGATTCAAAAAGAAATATAATTGCATATGTATGTGTATATTTACCACTAATATTGTCAATATATATATATATTTGAAGAAATATACACTTAAAATGTGCTATATTTATGGAATAAAGTGCTCAATATCAGAGAGAGAGAGCGTGTGTAAATATAAAAGTGAACA
>OZ038508.1:4869553-4884553 GCA_964036315.1 Acanthosepion esculentum | reverse complement strand
ACTTAATTCTTTGTTTAAAGCTTTCCCATACAGTCTTAGTTACTGTGGGCTGGTCAGGTCTTGAGAATGTCTGATGACTTGATACCCAAGATCCTAATGTACAGCCAGTTAGATCAGGGCTACAGGAATGTAGGACGCCCATGGCTAAGATACAAAGACAAGCTGAAAAGCAACTTGTCAACAGTCAATATACACTTCGCCTTGGAGCGAGTAGAATGGAGATCAACGTGTGTTAGTGGACTCAGCAATTTTTAAACTGCTTGTCTGAATCATCTTCAAGAAGCGAGAGCAAGGTCTAAAAGGTCAGCCAATCCAACAGTGATCTCATCTCATAATCCTCACACTTGCTTCATATGTGGCCTCCTTTATAAATCACTTGCGGGTCTTAAATGCCACTTAAGATTATCGCACAAAATTTCATAACTGAATCAACTAAGCGTATGCTAATGTATGCATAAATTACCTTCGAGTTAATTAATTGCCTAATTATAGAGGCCCGCATATTTAATGTGATTTTTTCTAGCGTGGGTCGCTGACGATGGAGTCTATTCACTTTCCAAAAAAGTGGATATTAAGTTAAAATTATAAAGCTTTATAGTTATTTCAGGCCCCCTGTCTATAACCCCCCCTCCGATCCATAATGCTTTCCCTTTGTAAGCCTGAATCTTTTTTCACCTCTTACTCTTGAATAGATAACGTGTCCTTTGCAGATATTCGCCCTTGTAACCAGCTCCTATACTAATAAAAATGGGTTGCTCGGCGATCCACTTGCAACCCTCGGTTACTACGTTCTCCCATTGGTTCGCTTAGGCCTTCATTACATGTGCGAGCTTGTCTCGGTGCCTTTAGGTCTCGCACCGGTACAATGTTTCTGACCCAATGAAGTGTTCTGTTGCCTTGACTTCTGGGCAGACGCGACATGTCCACTCGGAACATCACACATACATTTTCTTTCCTGGTTTGACTGTCCCATAATTAAGGGTGCTAAGAATAAGTTCCACTCGAACAGCTTCCCGCGAACCACTGCCCCTGTGGAACCGACTCCTAATAGGATGTTTCCCCGATCACTACAATCTTACCTGTTCAAGGCTAGAGTTAACCGTTATCGTCTACTGCTATACACACAAATGGCCTCCAAACGTAACCCTCTACCTCGAGTGGCCCCCGAGCCTTGTTAATGGTGAATCTCGCTGTAAAATATAACCCAGACGTTGTTGAATTATAACCGATAAGCACACTCACGCAGAAACAGCAGAAATGCAGCTGGCGATCTTATATATATATATATATATGTCACACATTATGAAATGGACAAAGTCCGACAATTATTTTAAGACATTTTTATGTTTATACGTTCTTTTTATAGATACAAATATTTAAGTAAATGCTCTGTATTTAATAAACAGTATTAACGGAATTTACCAGCCTGAATTCCCGAGAAATTGTCATAGAAAATATGCGTCCTCCGACAGGAATCGAACCTGTATCCTATACGGAACCATCATATAGCCTGACGTGCTTTACTGATTTAGCCACAGAGTGGCGTTTCGGTTAGCAAGGCAGATTTTACTGTTTTAATACTGTTTATTATAAACAGAGCATTTATTTAAATATTTGGATCTATAAAAAAGAATGTATAAACATAAAAATATCTTAATATATATATATATTACATGAATCATTCATACAAAAAGTAGATTAGTAAAGTTAATGATATAAATGGCGAAAAACATCCTCGCAAACAAATTTATTAAAGTTTCATTAACCTACGAACCACTCGATGAATCTTATGATCCCGACAGTCTGTTTCATGCTAGATGCAATCATGGCCCGATGATTGCATCTAGCATGAAACAGACTGTCGCCTCTAAGTGTTGACTTCTATGTTCACTTTTATATTTACACACGCTCTATCTCTCATATTGAGCACTTTATCCCATCAATATAGCACATTTAAGACTATATTTCTTCATATATATATATATATATATATATATATATATATATATATATAGCTGGTATCTTACCTAAAAAAAAACTGAGCTAAACGTTCTCGTAAGCGTTGTCAGTTTTCCTTACAGATCTTGGATGAAAACCTGTTTAAAATGATTTTTTCTCATGGGGCATCTCATGGGGCATCTGTATTATGGATGATAACAATGATAAAAGATTACATCACAGTAAATGACAAAAGTATATTTCCAGAATTAAATCATTGTCATAATAGGGAGGAATTTATCGAAGTGGCTGTTCCTGGGGACCATAATATCAAGGTGAAAGAATTTGACAGACATCAGAAATACTTCGATATCCGGATGCCAGAATGTGAAAAGTTCGAAGCAACTACTGTCCCGGTTGTCATTTGGACGTTGTGTAATATACAACCGTAATTAAAGGCCCACATTGAGAAAATAAAAATGAAGCCAAATACCCCATCTCTTAGAGTTTCAACATATCCAATTTCTGACTGTGGAAGCGATCACCTTCAACTGATATGTAAACTTTGAGCGAAACTTCGAAAATTGAAGAGGGCTAAGGCAGCACCGAAACTGCAGTACTACGGATTCTTGAATTATCCGAATCTAAAGAGGGAAATATATGGACAGTGTGAAAAACAGATACGAGGGACAAATTGAAAATGGAAACTCAAAGTGGGACACATTAAGAGAAGCTTTAGTAATATCAGCAATCAAGATCATCCTGAAGGAAAATATACGAAAAAAAAGTGAATAGATGGCAGATGAAATTCTTGACATGATGAAAAAAGCGAGGAAAACAATGCAAAGACACGGAACAGGATATAGGAAACTACGCAAAGAGATGAAGAAGAAGAAGAAGAAGAAAATACAGAGAGGGTAAAGAGGAACGACACGACGAAAAATGTGCAGAAATAGAAAGAATGAATATGACAGATGAAACAAAGGTAGGCATAAGGAAATAAGCGAATTAATAGGACAAATGACATTGCACACCAACAGGATACATAAAATCCAAGGACGGAACTTTAATATCCGACAAAGAAAAATACTTCCGAAATTGAACAAATATATCGGAGAAATTATGATCCGACATGTAATTATAAAACAAATGTAGGTCAAATAGAAAATTTTAAAACAATAATAACGTAGGGAAACAAAACACACACACACACACACACACACACACACACACACACACACACACACACACACACACACACACACACACATATATATAAATTATGTGTGGACGGAGACAAAACAATTATATAATAAGCGAATGTAGTAAAGTAGTTAAGAAAGAATACACAAGGAGAAATGTTTGGATAGGAAGGGTCATCCTGTAAGAACTGTGCAAACCCAATGGTATAAGCAAAAACAAGAACCTTATTAAAGAGAAAAGCTACATAAAAATCTCGAGAACTTTAAGATTCAAAAACATTGCTCAATTCAGACCAAAGGACCAAATGTTATTTCTGCAACTAATCTATCTATATATAAAATTCTTTGACTTCCTTTAGTCCGTCCGTCATACCCTCTAAAATAGCCATACATTGACCGATCGAAACCAAATCTGGGGGAGAAGTGAAAACATGCAAAGGGTTGCACAGAGTTGGTTTTACTAGGATGCATAGATCAGTACAATAAATTTTCTTGTGGGGGGGGGGGGTAGGTAAAATTAAAATTGTTATTATTTAGCATAGAAAATATTCCCACTAATTTAAAAACAATTTAATGATTAAAATAACAAATACTTACTTAATAAAAAGGCAATATTGTTTTTTGCTTGCCTTTTCTTTAAATTTTTATATATACAAGAATCAAGTTTCCAGTTCGACCTGCGTTTGCGAGAAGTATAAACATATAACGCGGCCAAACGCTTGAAAAAGTTGGAATTTGGCCCCAGAAAGAAATATTTACGAATGCTCAGTGGTATGTTGCATGCTCAAGAGTAAGAAATCCTAAGGATTTATTCTTCGTTGTTAAAAATGAAAAAATAAATTTTCTTAAAAAATATTGTTTACCATGAAGTTCTATAAAATTAAATTAAATGAAAGAAATTATTAAACCGCGAAGTAGGGTTTTTGTCAAAGTATTTTTCCAAACAAATCAGCTTATTCACATTTTATCGATTGGTTTGCGAAATGAAACGATACGTAGAATTTTTAAATCTCGACAAAAATGTTAGCGATAACTTTAACAATACTAAATACTTTGAGGATTTAAAAAAACGTCAGCATATTGCGAAACATACCTGTCTGAAGAAAACGCCTCAGATACTCAAGATTTTGTATTCTACAAGATCACAAAGTAAACTTGAAAAGAAAATATAATGTTAGGCAAATATCTAAAACTCACAAGAGAATTTTACAAATGTAGAACTTGAAGACATTTATGCACATTGTTATTAGAGAACTTGCAATGACCCCCAAAAATAAATAGTAAAACGTTTAAAGAACTGAAAACCCGACGATACCTAGTTAACTGCATCAGTGAAAACAGAAAGAAAAGTTCTACTCAGGAATTTAAGCATCTGGGAATTATTTTAGCAGACGATGGAAAATATAACACAGAAATGCAAAGGCACATTGGAACAGTAAAACATGTCTACCAAAATTTAAGCAAATTTAAACAAAGTATTAAGAAACAGAAAAATCTCGTTAGAAACAAAGAAAATCTCGCCGAACTTTTGTATAGCATAAATCCTCCTATATGACAATAAATGCTTGAAAATTTCCTCATGGATGAGTGTTGAAGTTTGTGGCAAAAGAGAGGTTGTACTACAGAACACTGTTGAGAATACTATAGACTGAACATGCGAGCAACGAGTAAGTTTTAAGAAGAATGGAAAAAAGGGGACATAGAATTAGAAAGAAAATCAGTTGAAATCTCTGCGGTGCATAATGAAGAAAGAAGGCTTGGTGAATTAGATACACACAGAGCATAATGAAGGTAAGAGCGAAACTGGGAGTAACCTATCTAACAAGCTTGTGCAAATGGATACAAAGAATAGGAAGTTGTGGAGAGCAATCATCCCCTACCTAACGAGCTTGTGTAAATGGATCGCACTTGAGAGAGAGAGAGAGAGAGAGAGAGAGAGAGAGGGAGAGAGAGAGAATAAGGAGACAATCATTGCTTAAAGCTCCAAAGGTTAAGAAGTTGTGGAGAGCAATGATCACCTAGCTAACAAGTTTGTGTAAATGAATGTCGGAAAAGGGACAGGGAGGGAGAGTAAGGAGAGAAACATTGCTTTGAGCTAAAAGGATAGGAATTTGTGGAGAGCCATGATCCCCTAAATAGATTGTGCAAATGAATGACAGAACAAGGACTGAGAGAGAGAGAGAGAGAGAGAGAGAGAGAGAGAGAGAGAGAGAGAGAGAGAGAGAGAGAGTAAGGAAACAAACATTTCTTAGAGCTACAATGAACAGGAACTTGTGGAGCGCTTGAAATGAGAAGTCACATAGAAGAAGATAATATTGAGGAGACTTACTGCCACTCAATTCGCAATGTTTGCACAAATTACTTTTGGTGTGAACACTCAAATAAGCTTATCTATTTTATGAAAAAATAATATGAAGTATAAATGAAAAAAAAACAACTATTTGTGTTTTATACCCAAAAGACCAAACGCTGATTAAGTTTATTTCTCGTTCTTGCGTCTAGAACTGATAAAACGAATTTATTTAGATTTATAGATTTTAATTTTCTTTTCACCCACACCCTGTCTTGTCAGGTGCGCACTTCGAAAAGTCGTTGTAAAGAACACGCCCCTGCCCTGACGCAACTGACGCTGCCTAAATGGTTTAAGGTAATTTTCTTTTAAATTTTTGTTAAGGCTGATAAAAAAAGAATTTCATTTAATCTAGATACGTATTTACGAAAAATTCGCTTTTTATTATTAATTTCTATATAAGAAAAAAATCAAACTGAAACCTTTGGTTGTAAAATGTGGTACACAAGTTAGAATTAAGAACAAGATTGTTCAGTAAACAACTTAGTTTGAAGGTAGGAAATATTGTTTCGTTTTTTATTTGAGACGAAAATATTTGGAGACGACATACATCATTTAGCCCATTAGCGCGCCTTGCATTGGAGGTAGAAACCTATAATATATACTATCTAAATCTGTTCGCATCTATCTATCTATCTATCTATCTATCTATCTATCTATCTATCTATCTATCTATCTATCTATCTACGTAAATCTGTATCTATCTATCTATTTATCTTAATAAATAAATAAAATCAATTTTATTATTAATTTCTATATAGGAAAAAAATCAAAATAAAATTGTTGGTTGTAAAATGTGGTACAAAATTGTTCAATAAGTAACTTAGTTTGTAGACAAGAAATACTTTTTTCGTTTTTTATTTGTGACGAAAATATTTGGAGAGAACCCATTAGCACTCACCTATTTTTGCGACACTGAGCCTTGTGGTGTTATAGGTAGAATCCTATAATACTGGATTTTATTTTAGACACCGCTAATTAATAAAAGGTTTTTAATTTATGGCGAGCATTAATGGGTTAATGTAGAGAATAGCAGACAAAACTTAAGCCAGATTTGTGTAAGCGCATTATAGATGAACTGTGTGAAATATATATAAATATGTATATACATGCTGCGATGGGTAAATTGTTGCCATTTTATATTTTTAATTTCCCTGTGAGAAAAAGAGCACCATAACACAATTCATTTGGAAACGGCATGCTGTACTGCTTGGCATTCGAACCGGAAGCTCCATTGTGAACATTTCAGGACAGTGTATAGGATTCGGAGAGTTGGATGAGTCTAATAATGATTACGAAGGTGTTTGGAGTGATCACTAGTAATAGCAATCTTATGCCTCCATTCATCCTTCCACATAGCTTCACACTCAAAATAGAGGCCTACACCAAGTGCTTTCAGGAGGTAGTGCTGCCCTGGGTTAAGTGGGTGGCTGCTGTAAAACCCTATATCCGTCAACATGCCACACAAGCTGGTGAACCTAGTCCCGCCTGTTAGACAATTTCTGCTACCACATCACCCCTTACATCTGGCAACCTAACTCCCCAGACTGCAACCCTCTTGATTATTACGTGTAGGGCACAGTTGAGCAAGAGATCAATAAAACTCCTTGTAACATCAAAAATCAACTGAGGGCAAGGATTATGGCAGAATTCACCAACATAAGCAAGGAGACCGTCCAGAAGAGTTGCAGGAGATTCCGAAGTCATCTGGAGGCCCTGGTTGAAGCCAATGGAGATTTTATTGAATAAACTTACTCTTTAGTATTTCAAGATATTTTTGTGTAATTTTGGTAAATATATCTGTTTAAATGAGATGTCAGTGTTATTTTAATTTATGTGTAATTTGGACAATTTATCCATCGCACCCTGTAGAAACATATTTCTATCTATCTGTTTATTAATATGTTATCAAAGTATTTGAAGTCATCATTGTCTCGTTTATTGCTTGCTGAATATTCCATAACACTAGCTTTGTCATAGAAATGGCCACAATGACGCGATTTCCTTTGTGCAGTCCCCCTTCACAGTGATTTTATTTCTGCCTGCGTGTTGCGTAAATACCCTGATGTTCTGACAATTCTGACCTGATTCAAGAACTACCCGTTTTGCTTATTAGGCATTTGGTGCTGTTTTTGTAGTTTTTATTTTCTTAGTTGTCTATTTTTTGGAGGGGGGGATTTGTTTTTATTTCAAGTGAATTTTATTTCATGATTTTACACAAATGACAACACGAAGAGAGTTAATGATTGCATGGAATATTTTATGCCTTTCCATCTCTATCTACTTTTGAAACTTTCCTTTTCCATTGTCTCCTGATATCCAACCAACGTATCTGTTCCTCTCAATTATTTTGCCTTCATTTCTTCCTATACTGTCTCTCTCTCTCTCGTCAGGCCACGAGTCATCTGGAGGCCCTGGTTGAAGCCGACAATTGCCTCTAGCATGAATCAGCCTGTCGCCTCTAAGTGTTGACTTCAATGTTCACTTTTATATTTACACACGCTCTATCTCTGATATTGAGCACTTTATCTCATAAATATAGCACACCTTAAGAGTATATTTTTTCATATATAGTATATTTTTTCATATATATATATATATATATATATATATATATATATATACCACACAAAAAAGACAATGTTTAACATCGAGAATGTTTAACATCGAAAAACATAATGAAAATTAATTAATTTTAATAATATATGGAAATATCTACTCTTTGCTTGTATATATATATATATATATATATATATATATATATATATATATATATAAAAGTGGACATGGAAGTCAGCACTTACAGGCGACAGTCTGTTTCATGCTAGTGCAATCGACGATTGCACTAGCATGAAACAGACTGTCGCCTCTAAGTGCTGACTTCCATGTCCACTTTTATATTTACACATGCTCTATCTCTGATATTGAGCACTTTATCCCATAAATATAGCACACTTTAAGACTATATTTCTTTATATATATATGTATATATATATATTTAAAATTTGTGTATTTAGGCAGCAATCCTTCTTCCATGCACATTTCATTAAAAACGACTGACAAGGTGCTTTTATTTAGTTTTTTTATATAATTTCTCGTGCGATCTAATAAAGTTTGTCTTTTCAGAGGATAAATTATATAAAAACTGTCCGAATGTTCTTTTTATCCGAGCGCTTTCGAATGGAAGCCTTACTAATAAAAACAAACAAACCAACACTTAATAATATTAACTTTGAACATGGACATAATATCTTGACCGTGTTTTGAAACAAAAAAAAAGAATCACTTTATAAAACATACATATAACAAACTATTTCTATTTCTAATTCTAACAGTTGAAATATAATCCTTGAAAATGGCTAAATGTATAGCCGAAAGCGCTCGGATAAAAACAACATTCGGACAGTTTTTATATAATTTATCCTCTGAAAAGAAAAACTTTATTAGATCGCACGAGAAATTATATAAAAAACTAAATAAAATCACCTTGTCAGTCGTTTTTAATGAAATGTGCATATATATATATATATCTATATATATCTATATATATATATATATATATATATATATATATATATATATATATATATATATATATATATATATATATATATATATATATATATATATATATATATCAGACCAGACACGTGTCTTCAGTAATTACTCCTGGTGGGCAACTTGTGACCTTTATGTAGTAAATCTATAATAAAAATATTTGGCATTTTATGCCTAATAATCAGAGTAACCTTCATAATTTTGTTGGATTAGGTGCATGTTGTGCCACGGAAGGAAAATTTAGCTTCTGATCTATTTTATTCAGGGTAGGCACTGTCTACCTTGCCTACCTAGATTGCACATCCCTGCTATATTTAACAAATCTCTTCCTCTCAGTCTTTTATTGTGGCAATAAAGATGAGGATAACAGTCCGAAAAGCGTCAATATTTACAATACAGACAGACGTGCATATATATATGAAACCCGGGTCAGAATGTCACCACGGTTAATTTGTCAGGAAGGAGACTCCTTGATGTTATCGGTCTGGAGGGGGACGATCTCAGAGTGCGGCACCTTTGGAAAGTGCCTGAAAAATTATACCACGGGTTCATCCAAGCCTTGTGAGTGAAAGTGGATAGACGGAAAACTTGAGGGACAGTCGATAGCTGTGCTAGCACGAAGTCACAAGTCATCGTGACCGAGGTTTTGAGCGTGCTGGCCTTGGTCAGATTGAACACGCCGGATAACACGCTCTCTTCCACAAACTGTAACTAAGGTCTGCTCAGCATAGTTTCAGTATACATCACAGGTGGGCTCTGTGGGTGTTGAACAAACATATATGTGCCTGAACGAGCGTCTGAATTAGGGATTGGCTAACCATCCTAGTAGACAGTTTTTATATGCTCTATGTCCAGAAAAGAAAACACTTCTTCAAACACAAGAAAAATTAAATAAAAAGCTTGATCTCAGTACCTTGTCTGTCGTCTTTAATGAAGAAGTATTGCTGCCTAAATACTATATATATATATTTAAATATATATATTTAAATATATATATATATATATATATATATATATATATATATATATATATATATATATATATATATATATATATATACACACAGACATGACAGAATTGAATAGACACCAAGATAAATTTTATTTCTGATTTTTTTTAATAACCAAGATAAATTAACATAGATTATTTCATTAAAATTGCAGATAACAATACTGGAACATGCCACGAACCAAAGGAGCATCAGACCTATCCGAATTTCAGCGAGGGCGTATCGTGGGCCAACATGAAGGTGGTCTTAGTCAAAGAAAAATATCTGAAAATCTTTCAATACCCCTTTCTACTGTTAATAGAGTGATCGTATAATTCACCAGCGAGGGCAAGAAGTGCACAAAACCTCATCCAGGCCGCCCTGAGCCCTCTGAAAGAACCATGCGTCTTGTCGAAAGAAATGTTAAGCAAGGTCCACGTTGCAAGGCCTCTGACATAGCAACACAAGTTGATGTCAGTCTCAGAACAGCTGTCAGGTATCTTCACAAGCTGGGCTGCTATGGCAGAGCTGCGAGAATGAAACCACTTCTCCGTCCAGCCAATATCAAACGCAGAAAGGATTGGGCTCATGAGATGGTGGAGAGACCTGTGACCTTTTGGACCACTGTCATTTTCTCTGATGAGTCACGATTCGCATTATTTTCCGACAGTGGAAGAGTATGGGTATGGAGACTCTGTAGTCAAGAGTTTGATTTAAAAAGACTGCAGCCAACGGTGAAATATGGGGGCCTTTCAGTAATGGTATGGGGTGCAATTTGGAGTGATGGTCGCTCAGAACTTGTGGAGTGTGAAGGAAACATTAATTCAACCAAATATGTTTCTATCTTAAAGAAAGGGCTCCTTCCAATATTCCCAAGTAGTAGAATGAGCAAAGTTGACTCCCTATTTATGGAAGATGGAACTCCATGTCACACTGCTCAAGCAACGCAACATTGGTTGAGACAAAATGGGATCAATAAACTTCCATGGCCAAGTCAGTCCCCGGATATTAACCCTATTGAACACCTTTGGGGCATATTAGATCGAAAACCCCGCAAAAAGAACAGGAAGCCATCTTCTAAGCCCGAACTTTTAGGATTATTGCGTGAAACATGGCAAGAAATCCCTCAAGATGATATTCGTGAACTCATCGCTAGCATGCCTAGAAGGGTCCTTGCATTAAAAAAGCAAAAGGGATGTCAACCAAGTATTAGTTATTAAATTTATGACCATTTATAATTACTTCATTTGTATAAATTACTTGTTTAATAAAATAAACGGTTTCTGTGTGCGTCTATTCAATTCTGTCATGTCTCTCTCTCTCTCTCTCTCTATATATATATACTATTGTTTCATTTTTCGATTTTCTAGCTTTCTTACTATCGACTTTTCTTTCCTAGCTGTTTTCCCCTGTTTTCTTTATTCTTTCTTATGTTTCTATGTATGTTTCTCGGTCTGAAAGTTTGATTAATTCATCAACAAAGTAATAGTACAGTTTACTCAACTGGCATCATTAAAATTTAATCAAACTAGAAGCTTTTGATAAATCTGGAATAAATTAGTATCTGTCTATATTTCTGAGATGAGGTATTATGTACCTTATTTACATAATTCGGACTATTGTCCTCATCTTTGTCGCTATATTTATCACAACGTTTCGGCCATTGTACGCTCCGGCCTTCTTCAGTTGGTTGGAATGTCGGACTGAACCCTTTATTTCGCTCACTGGGGTAGACTGTTCTAGTTCCACGTGCCATGTTTTAATGGATGTCAGTTATCAGTTATCTCCTGTTAATTTCCCTCTGAAAGTTTTCCACTGCCTTAACCGGGTATTGAACTCACACTCTTTGGGTCCTTTCACCGGATCTAACTAACGCCTTTATCCACTGTGCCATTACAGCTTTCAAATATATTTATTTGTACATATTTAGTACGAATATTTCTGCCATAGAAAAAAGTTATGGGTCATTTTGGTAGCTAAAATATTACTATTTATTCGTTAAATAATGTCAGTAAATGCATTAAAATGTTTTTATTAAAGAATCCGCATGAATTTGAACAGAGAAACAATTTTACGAAAAAATCACTCTCTAGAAATGTTTTTTTTAAAGTTGTTTTAATGTCCAATTTTTAAAAAATGCAGATTTATTTTTTGGTATTGCTCTATAATCATTCTCTTTGATTAGACGTTCACCAATCTCTGAAGACTATGAAATTGTCCTTTAGATGATGTGTGAAATGCAACGTCTGGACATCTGCTTTACGTCTCTCCAGCACACAAGGCCAGGTTAGGTTTTATATGTTGAACTGCTACCTATGCAGTAGGTTTTCTTTGTCCAATGGAAAAGCAAATGCCGATACACATGGTCCCAGTGGCGTCACAGATGTTGATAAGACGTTGCTTAATATAGCTACGAACTATTTGTGAGCTGTGGGATATTGCAATGCTATCGCAATATACTTAACAACATAGAGTGGAGAGTTTCATGACAACACGCAGCAGTGCAACATCTGTCTGTTACACATGGTCCAGTGAAAGCAGAAATTTGGGTATATGCATGCTTTTGATGATATAAATATATAGAATAGTTAGCGGCTAGCCAGCGGAGATACAGTGTGTCGGAAAAAGGGCCTGTTCGGTACTAGCAGGACTTGTGAACGTCAAATTTAAGTCGAGTCCTACCGCCCATCCATGCAATTGCTAGTAGTTATAAAATTTAACTGTCGGGGAAATTTCATTTTTATTTAACTATTTATTCTCTCTTCAAATTTGAATGCAATGAAAATTCAAGCGAAGTTAAAATCGAGATTTATGTCAAGGAGAAACGATCTACGGCACTGGAAGACAGAGGATTAATTGATTCATTTTTTTACGGTTTATCAACTCTTTGAGGGTTATTTAAAGCCAGAAAATATTTTAGGATTTTAAGAATTTTTTTTCAAGATAATAATGATTTAGTGATACAAGTCTTACTAATTAACCCATAGATAGGGGGAGAAGAGGCGGATTTATACATTTCCAAAGGGTATTTGGGTGAATGTGAATATAAAAACCCAAATTAGAATTGGAGCTCGGCTCTCCAATTAAGAATTTCAATCCATCAAACATTATACCACTCGCACTCCAAACTTACAGCGCCTGGTATTTTCCAAGCTGTCTCCCATTTAGGTAATAACCAGGCTCGAAGTTGCTTAAATTCGGTGATTATATGGGAACCGATATTTCAACGTGATGTGGCCGTAAGCCTGGAAGTTAAACAGGTAAGAGGACGGAAAATGGAATAGGCAGGTCGAGTTCAAAATTCAGGATCAATCAGTTTGTATTCAGTTTGCACTATTGCTCTTGGTAAGAATCCATATCCTATCCTCTCAGCAGAGTAGATCGAGATCTTTTTACAATGTTTGAAAGCCAATCTAAAAGAATTACAGTGATTTCAAAACCACAGAAGCAGAAAAACACTCCAGTATCTTTCTAAAGAACAATCATGAGCAGTTCTTACATATTAACGGAAAAGGAAGCTGTGGGGAGCCATGATCGTCTATGTTTTGAACCTTTACAGAAGTTTCACCCTATTACTGGAAGAAGAGCATTTATGGGAAATCTTTCGAAAACCGAAATTATATAAATCAAAGATAATTACTGTTAATTTGTATAAGAATAACTTTTGAATGTTTTCAGACTTCACCAATAAACTCTATATTTTCTATACAATCAACGGTAGTGAGTTTGTTTCTGAAAAGCCTCACTTCAATTTTTAAAGGATTCCTGATTTAAAGTATGAATGATGTTTGGAGCGCCTTTAAAGAATTCGTATGTCGTATTTCAAAACTTCTACATCAGTCATAGAAGAAAAAAAAACAAACAAACTTCAAACTTGCATATTGAAGCAGGTAAATATAGGCAAAGATTATTTCGGGGAGTTTCGTTCAACGTTTTCCACCCGTATAAATTAACAGTAATTGTTTATTCACTTTACATCATTACAAATAGTAGGGAAAATTTGGGTCTTTCATAAAAACGAAATGGCAAAAGTGTAATTTCGAAAAGCGATGATATCGTTATTTTTATTTTATTTTGCTACATACTTTCCATTTATCATTTAAATGTAATGGGTTGACTTCATGCCAACTCAATGAAAAAAATCTTCAACCTACCCAAGAAAAGATTCTGAAATTGACTTCTATGTCAAATCCTTAAGTCAGATACTGAGAAGTAAGTTGACCAGACTTAGAAATTTTCAGACGTACCCTTATACAAGGAGTCAATACTTTTCACCATTCTTCGGAATATTGTTTTTTCCCTTAAGATCACAAATTCCTAAACCGATAAATCATAATTTAAACAAGACTTCTATTATACTTTATTCAAATATAAGAATTATTTTTGTGTTTATTCTCAAATGATAAGACTTTCTGTGAAATTCCCAAGAGTATGCTTGTGAAAATAATTCCTTTGAAATAAGAAAAAAAAAACACACACACACACAAATATGGAATTTCTCTAGAATTATTTTCCTTACACAGGAGGAAAATGTTTCGCTTCTCGAAACCTATTTAAAAACAACCGACCCCGACATAAAAACTAGTTAACTTTCGAACATTCAGAAGAAAAATTTGTAAACATACAACCAGACACTATCCCAGGTTTTCACTGAGTAGACTTATACAACCTTCACCTCTATGTTTGTTCGCGTCGGTGTCCACTGGGAAATGTCCGCTGCACGTTCACAAGGAGACGAAAGGTGAAAACAAACGCGACGGCGAGAAATGAGCACATCAACCATGTTTTCAATATATTCACTTGTTTTATTCAGAGTTTAACTTATTCGGTCTGGGTGGGCAGTTAGGTGACATTTAGGGTAACTTCAGTCATGTCGGATTAACAAATCAGCTCTTCTCTTCGACCCTTCCCCCTACCAACTCCTTCATTGCACTACAACGGGGATCAGTAGCGATACTGACGC
>OZ038508.1:4852053-4862053 GCA_964036315.1 Acanthosepion esculentum | reverse complement strand
ATTTTAAGACACTTTGATTCCTCTTTGATTTAATTCTCGAGACTTCTCACCATTATACTTTTGTGGCTTATTGTTTACATTCTGTTTGGTAAACTTCTACTTATCATGTAAATATAATACTTTGTTCTACGTTTCATTTTTTCACTTTTTTTAAGTGTTTGCGATTAATTTGTATATTTTCCTTAGACATATTTATTATTTATAGAGTTTTTGATAAGATAATGAGCCTCGGTTTTGGTGTTGTCGTTTATACCGTTCAGAAATTAATGTTTGATTTTAGATATTTATTTATGAATGAATCTATTTAAACAGTGTTTAAATCAATCAAACCAAGAATCGTGAACCTCGATAGATTTCTGTCATCGAGTTACAAGGTTACTTATGCATTTACATCTAAACTTTTGAATGCCCAGACATCTTTGAAAGCAGTTTCTGCATCTTCTTTGGAACGGAATGTCTTTTGGTTTAAAAAAATTGTCAAGATGCTTGAAAAAGTGGTAGTCAAGAGGCAAAAGATCTGCGGATTATGGCGGATATGCTAACGTCTCGTATCCCAAGTCGTTGAGCTTAGGTAGTGTCATCCTAACAATATGTGGGCGAATATTGTCATGAAGGAGAATTGGACCTCGTCGATTTTACCAGTGCCGGTCGAAATTTACTTCAGTGAATATGCTCTCCATACAGTTAAATTAGAAGTAAACTTCAATAGTGATGCTCTGCTTAGATTCCAGAAAGCTGTCAAGGATAACAACACTAATGGCGGACCACCAGACAGTCACCATAATCTTCTGTTGGTGCAATTTTGGTTTTCGAAATTATTTGAGTCCTTCATTGATTACGATTTCTCATCACAAATCACTATCTGACCGACGTAGCATCGAACACACTTCAAAACATCGAGCTCTTTGTCTTTCACAAAATAACGATGTAACTATCCTCAGGGACAGGACAATTCAAACTGACAGACCTGATATTATCATAAAAGACAAGAAATTCAGGAAGTGTATGTTAATTGATATAGCAGTACCACCTGAGAGAAACAACGCCCGAGAAATTGTCCAAATACAAGGACCTGGAGATCAAGATTAACAGGATGTGGAGAATGAAGACTGAGACTGTACGAATAGTAATACGAGAGCTGGGCCTCGTGAGAAAAGGAATGGAAAATTTTACTAACACTGTTCTAGGTAACATCAACATACAAGTTGCTTAGAAGGACGCTCTACTAGGAACATCCCATATACTAAGAAAAGTGCTATCAATTAAATGACAATTCTCCTATAGGGCCGAAGGACCATAGTTTGGATCTGGCTTTACAGGATCCAAAGCAGGAAACATAACACACAGACAATACTACTACTACTACTACTACTACTACTACTACTACTACTACTACTACTACTACTACTAATATATTTAGCTAAATAATATTTTGTTGATAAAAATCTTTTTTTTAAAAGTTTTTACTGAATTTCTCATTGGTGGACGTCATTTTTTTTCATGGTTTTTAAACATTCTCTTGGGATAGTCCGTACACTATTGACACCCCAAAATTTTAAATGAACCATTCCGTATCATGTGTTGGCGAATCGGGTCCGTCGAGGCTAAGTCTACCAATCAGGTCGGTCGGTGCATATTCCCGCCAAGGCGCGAATTTTACAACAGGAAGGAACGCGGTTTTCTTTAGAAATTCAGTAGTTTGCGCGAATCTTTGAATCGACACAAACGCACGTTTCGTCGATCAGCGAAAATATGTCTTCAAGTCAACTCGCCACAGCTACCTTTTGAAACTCAGCGAATCTGAATTATAGAACAAGAACTACTCCCTTTTCTATAGAAGCAAACTCATCGAAATGAACGTCTGAGATTAATATAATACAAGAGTTGATTTTCCCATTCAACTACGAGAAAAAATATATTATCTCACTCAACATAAAGGTACGCTACTTTGTACGACTTATTTCTTTTCCTTTCTTGCACACACACATTACACCTTGAAGCAATCATTAAATTGTCATTTGGCAACAATTTAATTTTCTGTAAAAACAATTAATCTCGACCGAAGAACAGTTTCAATCGACCTGATACGAACACATGAACTATAAACCTCCCGTTCATACATTCAACATATTGACAAACCATAATTTCTATATAGATGTGTATAATAATAATTTGAATTTGTTTCTCGTTCAAATATTGTGTTCGTCATTATTTGTTCTTTGTTTTGTATTGCATAATAAATGTTTGAACAATTTCTCCTAAATTTGTTCGTGGAAAAATAACACGCAATTTACCATGGCCTTCTGAATAAACCCCGTTTATTCATTAATTATCTAAAAAATCACCGACCTTTCCACTAAAGTATCATCTTTCGAATCTCTAAACGAAGAGTCTTCCTTCAATGACTTTAAGTTAAGTTCAACAATATTTTCACATTGCTTAATTGATATCTATCTATCTATCTATCTATCTATCTATCTATCTATCTATCTATCTCAGTCCTTTTAGATCTATCTATCTATCTATCTATCTATCTATCTCAGTCTTACATGAATATGACCGTGTTGGGATGAGGTAGCAAAGAGAAGAACGAATTCGCTATATTATCCACAAACCTCAAAGAGACAACGCGTGTCAGTTGAGAGACGCTAGCGAAATGTTGTCTGGTTCGTTGAATGTAATTTAATTTGTATTTTATTCCATTTATTTAATTTATTTATCTGTCCTTTTCTCGTTAATTCTTGCTTATTATTTGAAGCTTAGAAATTACACAAAATACGAATGTCTTTTATTTATAACTTAATGGCAACACCAGGAGTGTCTATGCTGGAACGAGGCAGCAGAATATTGTCGCCATATTAGATACAGACCAGAAAGTGGGAACGTCTATCTGCCAGAGTCACTGCTCAACGATAAAACATAGATATATTTATACTAAGTTAATGTTATATTGAATTAAATTCTGTTAAATTTCCATAAAATTTGATCACATATCATTGAAATTTATCCGCCTTTTTCTCACAGCACTATGCCAGGAAATGGGGATGTCAACTTTATATACATGACATTGATGCGAAGGCCTGGATTGGCGGAACTAAGAAGTATGGCTGGAATAGTTTGCCATGAAAATAGCGATATATAACGATAGGCTAGTAAGATTTCATCTGTGAGAAAGTTGAGGTGGAAAGTAATTTATCACCCACAAGGCTGCATTTAAAAGCTTTAACTCTGTTAAGAGTGGAAAGTGAGGTGTGGGCAATTTCAGCCAAAATATGGCAGTAATACTCCATTTGTTGACTGACTTGATGCTTGTAATTCTAGTACATGTTAGGAGGAGCGACACATTTTTAACGAAGAATCGTATGAGATCCATTTGAGGTCTGGGGTAAGCTTGTATCCAAGTAGACGTCCAAGGCAAGGAGACTCATTGAAAGTATAACCGATCATTAATGACTGAATAAATTTCTGGGTCGGCTCGTTGATCTATCTATCTATCTATCTATCTATCTATCTATCTATCTATCTATCTATCTATCTATCTATCACAGTCCTTTCATATCTATCTGTCTATCTATCTATCTTAATATATTCCTATCTTTCTATCTATCTATCACAGTTCTTTCGTTTCAAACTGTCTACCACAGTCTGTTCATATCTCTCATTCTCTCTCTCTCTACACACACACACACACACACACACACACACACACACACACACACACGCACACACACACACACACACACACACACACACATATATATACATATATGTAATAAAAAGCTCAAACACTAATATTCCATGGTTATAATTTATTACATTGGAATCGTAATCACGATCCAATTCATCAGACCTACAAATTCAAACAGAAATCGGAAAATATAACTCCGGGTATAAAAAACTTAATTTTAGTGAGAGTGTATGTGTGGGAGTGGGAAACAAGTTTGAAAATGAGATGTATGAAAGCTTTAGAGAGAGGTGTAACAGAAGAAGGAAGAACAGGGAGGCCTAAAGGTGAAGGTGGGGATTAAAATTTAACAGAGAGAAGTTTTAAAGAGAGGAGTTAAATAACGGTTTAAATGAGTGAGATACAGATAAATATGAATTATCTTTTGATGCATAATTCGCTACCGGTTCGCTGACCTAAAATTAAAATTAAAAAACAGACACCGGAAACGTGTGGATACATTTGTGGTGACAATAAGCACAATAAAAAACGATATGATCTAAACTTAAAATCCAGAAGATGAGAGAGAGAGGGAATAAATGATGGGAAGGAGGCCAAACTAAAAACGAAGGGTATTTATAAGAGAACATATATATATATATATATATATATATATATATATATATATATATATATATATATATATATATATATATTGACCACTAATATTATATATATATATATATATATATATATATATATATATATATATATATATATTAATATGTTCCTATTAAATCTATCTATCTTAGTCTGTTCATTATCTATCTATCTTGATATTATTACAGCATTTCGGCCGTTGCGCCCTCCAGCCTTCTTCGGATATTTGCTGAACCGGATAACTTTCAGTGAATTTCAAACTGAACACTTTATTTAATCTGCAGGTGTAGATTGTTCTCGTATATTTATTTAGTACTGCTCAGTTAATAGTCTTCAACTTTCTACTAAGTCTCAGTCTTTATTACTCAACGCAGGGATTGAACACACAATGACAATGTACCGAATACCTGAACCAACTTTAGGTGATTTCTTTATAGTTTCTTTCGCCGCTTTCCGTCACGTGTTCTTTCTGGAAAGGCGATGCATAATTAAATCAAATGTAATTGGACAAAGTCAAAATTTACGAAATCCGAAGATTTAATATTAATTCAACTGAAGTCCAAATGGGTGAAAAAAATAAATCAATAAAAGAATAAGAAAAATACAATGGCGTGTTGAAAAGTTATCGGCCAGAACCATTTCCCGAAATCCAACCAAGTTTTAGAATTTTTAAAATCCATTTCCAGAGGGGACGAGAATTTCTTCTGCATAATCTCATAATGATAAATGGATGTGTTTAGTTGGATATGCGCGTAGTGTAGCGGTTATCGGAACAGAAAATGGGATTTGGGCGTACCGAGTTGTAATGCATTTACTTTCGCACGAAATCCACTTGGACAGGTATGGATTCATTCCTTCCCCTTCTAGCTAGAGTTAAATAACAATCTTGTTTGGCATCTGTAGAATTAGGTGAGAAACAGTCTAGGCGATGAAAAAGACTGATTTCTTTTGGACGTGCGAGCTCGAAAAAAAAGGTAAAATAACCATATCATCATCATCATCATCATCATCATCATCATCATCATCATCATCCTTCAAGCTCCCCGACCCCAGGGTTGGTCGGAACTCCATTGACAAAATCCCTTTACACTCGGTTCGATCCTGTATTACTGACACTAGATTCCCAATGTCCAATCCTGAATCTCGCGCTATGGTGTCTGGGAAATCCAATTTTCGTAAGAAGACACTTCCAAAAGGATACCATAGGAGAAAAGATGAGACGATTTCCCTGTCCACTCGGTGACGGTGGCCGGCAAACACCTAGCAACATGATGAGTCTACGGCCATATAACCTACAGTAAAATATAAAAACAATAATATGCAATATATATTTCTAATACTATAAAATGCATAATACATTTTTAATACTAATTTATGTATGAATATAAAAAAGTATAATTAATTTATAATACCATTTAACACTAAATACTATATAGTCACTACAAGGCGTAAGAGCCACTCAGGGTAGAGGGTTACTGATTGAGAAGTGATATGAAGAGGCAGTTGAAGGAAGTGATGATTATGAGAATAAAGTAGACAGATAGCAATTGAATCTTGAAGAGGTTAAAATTCTAATATTCAGGAAAACATCCAAGCGGGAGTCTGATCGGCAATGTAGTAGGTCAGGTGAAAGAATCTGCGGCGAGAGAAGAATTTTTTCCTTGTGTTTGGAATAAGGAGAAAACGTGAATTATTCTACTCTAGTTCCATCAGCTCAGACCTTCACAGCTAGGCCTCATCATACGAAGACCACAGGTTCGAATCACATACAATACGAGAGACAACATTCTTCTTCTTCTTCTATCTTTTGTGTATATTCAGGATGTTGTCCATTATGACTCTCCATACGTTTTGTGTCTCTAATGGCACTTAGTAACCTTAGTCTTTTTCTTATCTTAATCCTTGTTCTGCTATCCATGTAGTTGGCTGATTTTGTTTAGCGCCATCTCAAGCTTTACGGGTTATTTAATAGCGAAATCGAAATATTTTGAACACAATTTATGGCTTCATCTAAATATATTTTAAATGCAATAGTATGCCTTCAACGACAGATTAAATGTATTGTTGTTCATTTTACTATAAATATGTACATTGTTGGTCAGTTTTTTATAGAATAATGTATTGCTGGTATTAATGTTTTGTTCGGGGGTTCATTTGTCCATAGCTGGAACACTAACAGGTACTACCACCCAGGGACATGATAGACCTGGGAACAACAGCAATTAAAATGTGCTTCCACTCTTCTCAAACATCCAATCTCCCAATCAGAGTACTTCCTGCCGGATGTAGTTTATCGTCATACCCAGGGAGCTATCCATGTACACAAGCTCGTTATTCCTACCTATGCGCATAGGATCCTAACGGTAAATATTTTGAGCAGATCATCGTAAGAGAAAATCGTATGAGCTTACGATCATTTTTCTTAGCATAATTTCACGAGGACAGAAAGTATGAGTATACAGTCCTAAAGGGAAAGGCGCGAGCATATGATTATGAGGTCAAATGGTATCCGTCCTTTATTATAAAGTTTAATGATACGAGTATCCGACAACATGGGGACATGACGTGATGAATGTGAAAGGTCAATGTTATTGACGTACGGTTATTAATTTAAATATTTACTGAACACAAAGATGTACATATAATAAATCTTCACCGTCTTTATCATAATAATTACATATTAAGAATTTTGGCTTCTCACCATCTTCTGTCCGCAACACTCCAATGAGTTTCGACATCTTCCTTACAAACCAAGAGATATTTTTGGAAAGCAATCTTTAAGTTGACACGTTATTATTTCAGAAAAGAGAAAAAGATTAATTATATGAAATAATTAATTATTAGATCGATTAATTAATACCGAGAAGCGAATATTGTCTGAGGATAATTAAGCCGGAGATTTATTTCCTATCTGCGCCTAAAGAAATAAGAAAAATGCAATCGCGTAGAGAAAATAAATGTTTCGGTTAATTGTTCTCGGATGTTTAACGAATAACAGACAACATTATCGGGTGCTTGGCTAGGATACTCAGCGAATTCCATTCGCCATTCCAGGATCGTTAGCATTTACCGTACACCATTCTCATATGATTAGATTATACTATACCGTTCAACATTCTCGTATTGTTACATTGTACCATACACCATTATCTATGGCTTGGGTAGTATACTCATCGAATTCCGGTTGCCATTCCAGGATTACGAGCCTGTACCGTTCACCATTCTCGTATTGTTACAGTATACCATACACCATTATCGGGTGCTTGGCTAGGATACTCAGCGAATTCCGTTCGCCATTACAGGATTGTTAACTTGTACCGTTCACCATTCTCGTATGATTTGAGTATACCATACACCATTATCGGGTGCTTGGCTAGGATACTAAGCGAATTCCGTTCGACATGCCAGGATTGTTAGCTTATACCGTCCACCATTCTCGTATGATTTGAGTATACCATACACCATTATCGGGTGCTTGGCTAGGATACTAAGCGAATTCCGTTCGCCATTCCAGGATTGTTAGCTTGTACCGTCCACCATTCTCATATGATTGGAGTATACCATACACCATTATCGGGTGCTTGTCTAGGATATTCAGCCAATTCCATTCACCATTCCAGGATTGCTAGCTATTTGCGTTCACCATTCTCGTATGATTAGAATATACCATACACCATTATCGTGTACTTGGCTAGAATATTTAGCGAAATCCGTTCGCCATCCCAGGATTGTTTGTATTTACCGTTCACCATTCTCGTGTGATTAGAATATACCGTACACCATTATGGGGTCCTTGACTAGGAAATTTAGCGAATTCTTTTTGCATTTCCAGGATTGTTAGCTTGTGCCGTTCACCATTCTCGTGTGATTGGTGTACACCGTACACCATTATCGGGTGCTTGGCTAGGATACTCAGCGAATTCCGTTCGCCATTCCAGGATTGTTAGCTTGTACCGTTCACCATTCTCATATGATTAGAGTATAACATACACTTTCTCGGGTGCTTGGCTAGGATATTTAGTGAATTCCGTTCGCCATTCCAGGATTGTTAGCTTATACCTTTAACCATTCTCGTATAATTACAGTATACATACACTATTATCGAGTGCTTGACTAGAATATTTAGCGAATTACGTTCGCCATTTCAAGATTGTTAGCTTGTACCATTCACCATTCTCGTATTATTTTAGTATACCACATATTATTCTCGGGCGATTAGGGAATACAACAAATTTACGCAGATCTGCACTATTTGGGTAGCGTTGGAAGTGTCGCTGTATTGATCACTGAATGAGAAAATTAATACTTAATCAATAGTTTTCATTTCCCTAATAACTGAATAAAGATTTATATACTTTAAACTCGGCGAATTCTTTGAACTGTATATATTTTTTCTGTATTAAATGCTGCCATTCAAAAAAATGCAAATGGCTATTCTTCTCTCTCCGTAGCTAGATAAACTCAATTTAGTCTCAGGTGTAACTTCCAATCTATTGAGAGATTTGTACTCTTTCTGATGCCAGGTTCGGTATTAAAATGTTTAATAAGTTTGACTCTTAGAAATGTTAGCGAGAAATGTATATTTTATTTATAATCCTGTCGACAAAGATGCGGTCGCGCGTTGTGGTTATTCTGCACACTCTGGAATGGCCGTTGTATTTAAA
This sequence comes from Acanthosepion esculentum, assembly GCA_964036315.1. Lineage (NCBI taxonomy): Eukaryota > Metazoa > Mollusca > Cephalopoda > Sepiida > Sepiidae > Acanthosepion > Acanthosepion esculentum. Next base: position 4,853,065 of record OZ038508.1, on the reverse strand, counting down.
TAGGTTTTCAACACATTCAAGGGAAAACTGCAGCAAACGAACATTAGAACGGAAATCCCATTATTGAATTAAGTAGACCACGTGACCGTAGAGGAAACGAATATATATCGGATGTCGCATGAACTCTAAATGATTCTATCCTCTATTACTATTCGGATCACTATTTCTGTTCTATCCTCTATTACTCTACGGACCGCTATTCTCTGTTCTCTTCTCTACAGTATTCTATATTCGGATCAAACGGTGGTTACTATTCGAGCGAGTATTATCGAACAAGAACTATTAGTTCGAGTGTTCTTCGAATGCGTGTGACAACAGTATTATTCAACAGCGTTACTATAGTTGTATCTGCGATTACAAAGTCTCTACTACAACGAGCATTACGAATGTGACATTTATTATTCGTTGGCATTACAAAAGTGGCAACGTGTGTTCGTTGATATCACAAAACGATGTTCACCAACGTGGAACCTCTCGTTTTTCACAGTCACGTGGTAATTGTTTTCCCTCGGAATCCTTCCACCTAGAATGCTGAGTTCAGTCTAAGAACCCCTTCGGCCAGTGATGGCGTGTCATCACCGCAATGGCTAAAGACATAGCTATGAAGACTAGATAGGCGTTGACATTACAAGAAATTTCATCCGGTCTTTAAAATGTCTTGCTTGTTAGATGTCTAGCGTACCTCCTTACTATAAAATCCTAATGATGGTAGAGTTGTTGTCCAACATATGCGGCAAATAGTTCTGGATTGCATGGTACCAGTAGCACTCGTAGAGAGACATGACAGCTAAACATAACTACTAATTATCTATCTATCTATCTATCTATCTATCTATCTATCTATCTATCTATCTATCTATCTATCTATCTATCTATCTCAGTGTGTTCAGATCTATCTATTTCAGTGTGTTCAGATCTATCTCACTGTGTTCAGATTTATCTGTCTGTTTATCTATCTATTTCAGTGTGTTCAGATCTATCTATCTATCTATCTATCTATCTATCTATCTAT
>OZ038508.1:4772053-4847053 GCA_964036315.1 Acanthosepion esculentum | reverse complement strand
TATTTCATTTTATCATATTTCTCTTGCACTTATTTGAGTAAGTTTATTTAATAAAATCGCCATTGACTTCAATTGCAGTCTCCAGGCTACTTCGGAATCTCCCGCAACTGTTCTGGACGGTCTCTTTGTTTAAGTTGGTGAATGCTGCCATAATCCTTGCCTTTGGTGTTAAAATGAGTTTTGTTGGGGTCTTTCGCTCAACTGCGCCCCACACACATAATAATCAAGAGGGTTGCAGTCTGGTGAGTTAGGTGGGCAGACGTAAAGGGTGATGTGATCCCAGAAATTGTCAGACAGCCATGACTTGGTTCTCTTACCTGTGTGACATGGTGCAGAGTCCTGTTGCCAGACACAGGGTTTTCCAGCATCCACCCACTTGACACAGGTCAGAACTTCCTCCTCAAGGCACTTGATGTAGGCCTCCGTGTAGGAAGATGAATGGAGGCATAATGCCCCCATCACTAGTGATTACTCCAAAGACCTTCGTAATGACAATTAAACTAATTCAACTCTTTCCAAATCCTCTACACTGTCCTCAGATTGACACCCAAACTCTCTGAAATGTTCGTATTGGAGCTTCCGGTGCGAATGCCAAGCAGTACAACATGCCGTTTCCAAATTTCTGGCGGAGTGAATTGCGTCATGGTGCTCTAATTCTCACAGAGGGTGTCCATCTGACCCTACTATACTGTGTAGTCGACAAAATCAAAAACAAACAACGAGCATGCGCGAAATTTAAAAAATATAAAATGCCCACAATTTACACATCGCACCCTGTATTTTATCTTATTTGTCTTGCTATAAAATTCATAATAATAGTCGTGTGTTGTCAGATTTGTTTTTAGAGATGAAGCATTGTCAGTTATTCATTTTGGACTAGTATTTATTTGATTTGTATTCCAGTTAGTTTTTATCGTTATTCCCCGATTGTCATTTCGAAATCGTTAAGGAACAGCGGGATTCGGGGGAAAATGTCTCCGGCGAAATTCAAAGTCGCATGTCTTAATAATCGTAAGATCATGATCGATGAATTGCGACAAAAATTACATAAAAGGAAGATGAAAAAATATTTGTCTGAAGATATTAACTGACAATACTTCATGCTAGAAATTTGAATCTTATTTTTCCTAATATTACTCGTATATGAAAATACAGAAAATGGCGGCGTACCAGACGCTGAGAGAAAAATAAAGACCGATGTTTAGATTTGATTTAATTCAACCGGATATTCTTTTCAGGAATATAAAAAGAAAAAGACAGAAAACAGAAGGAAAGAACATGCAAGATTAAATACAAATATGTGGAATAATAGGAAAGAATATACAAGAATTGCGATAAAATTTAACTGAAAAGAAGATGAAAAAAAATTGTCAAAAAACAGTTGAGAACGCTTCATATATATATATATATATATATATATATATATATATATATATATATATGAAATACAGATATTTTTTATAATATTACTCCTGTATACAGACACAGAAAATGGCGGTGTGAGAGACAATAAAACACAAATGCTATATGTTTAGCATTGAATTACAGTAACCAATGATTTTTTTTAGCCTACATGGTTAGGTAGCTGCCCCGAAGGCAGGATCATGACGATAAGCGATGCGCGGACAAATTTCACTGGAGGATTATATTGTAGGATTGCGAAGGGCGATTATCTTCGTTTGGTTATAAGGCAATCGACTGTGTCACGTGACAGCCGGTCTGGGACGTGAGGTTGTGGGTTGACAAAATCGGAGTTGCTATTTAGTACGCGTAGAGACATGACATGTACAGCATGTCTACGCCAGTTGTTGACGATAGACCGCCAAGGCCGTAGACGTCATCCGAAGCCCACAGAGAAAACAAAAAAAGCCCATAAAATATCTCGAAGTTCGTAGAACATACCAACGGCCCGACCGTTTTCCATTCGGGTAATATTAGACGTAAAGACCTCTCGTTTCTTGTCTTGCCACTTATGTTACAATTTCTCAGTATGGGATAAATTAGTGACAATATTTATATCTTTGTAAATAATTTCTTGCATTACGAAAACCCTTTACAATATCATATATGGCTGCTCTGCGTGTGCCTGGTATAAACTTTTCATATTGAATTTTATGCATATTGGCTTCGTATATTTGTTGCTTTCAATAATGCTATTTCATTAATTAATAATAACAATTATTAGTTGTCCTGTTGATTTGTAGGCGTTTTCTTCTCTCACATAATAATAATAATAATAATAATAATAATAATAATAATAATAATAATAATAATAATAATAATAATAACCCTGGAAGTCCATGCCTCAAAGAGATACAAAAAATTGTTCTGACAAGTACAGCCCACACTTTACGAAGGGCTTTATCTATGTAATTTTTTTTTTTTTTTTTTTTTTTTTTTTCCAGTGGAAAGTGTCATGATGCCATTTCTAACCTTAGGTCCCTGGGCGGGACCCGGAAAGAAATGTGTAAACGCCAGATATCAAAGGGAATAATAATAATAATAATAATAATAATAATAATAATAATAATAATAATTCAAAATGTAGAGTATGTCATAAATATTTATGTATATTCTGCTGGAAGGTTTACGCAGAATATTTCTTCTTCTATGTGCCGTGATCTTCAAGACGTGGGCGATTATGGCTCTCCCCAACTTCTTACCCTTTGTAGTTATTCGCTGCTTCCTTCTGTCCTATTTGCCTTCAGTATATCCTGTGAGTGTCAAATTCTCTAAGCACTCTTTCCACATTATGTGCCATAGAAATTTATGCAATCCGTTTCTAATTCTAAGCATAAGAGTCCCTTTTGTTTCTATATTCAGGAAAAACGTCCTGGTTACACGTATCTTCAGTTCAACATACTTCTGTAGAAAAACATGTTCGTTGCCTCAAGTCTCTTCTTCATTTGTCAGCAGGTTGTTCAGAAATTCAATATCATATAGAACTGATATTACGTAACAGTTCGAAATTTTCATTTTTTTAATACGTTGCTTAGCTTTTGGCAGGCATCTTTCGCTATCCCAATGCGCCTTCGGATTTCGGTGTCACAGTTTTCGTCCTCTGTTAAAACATTGCGGAGTGGATGCATTTTGTTTCAACCTGACAAGAAGACGAGATCCTTGCTGGTGGTGTAATAGTTAATGAGCCATTTTTCACGAATAAATGCTATTGAATGCTTGCCGCTTTTTACACTGCGTATTTTAGGCACACCCAAGGCGTAGGGTGATAGCTATCGAGTAAGTATTATTGATCTCAGTAGTGGGTTCGATCCTTACTGATACTCCAGAGTTTTATCGAGATGTAACTCCCAAGTCACCTGGCTTGCCTCACATTTCAAATTAAAAATGTTGTAATGAACACTCGTTGCCACTATGGTGATGCCAACGAATACTCGTTGTCACCTTCGTAATGCTCGTTGTAGTAGAGACTTTGTAATCGCAGATACAATTATAGTAACGCCGTCGAACAATACTGGTGTCAGACACCTTCGAATAACACTCGCACTAATAGTTCTTGTTCGATAATACTCGCTCGAATAGTAATCCGTATAGAGAAATAGTATAGTGAATAGAGTATAGAATAGCGGTCCATATATTAATAGAGGATAGAATAGAAATGCGGCCCGAATAGTATAGAGGATAGACTAGAATATAGTGATCCGTATAGTAATGGAGTATAGAGTATAGAGGAGGAATAAAGATCGATCTAGATGTCACGCGACTTCCTATATATGCGTTTCCTCTATGGTCACGTGGTCTACTTAATTCAATACTGGGATCGCCCGTGTTTAATCCCTGGTGATCTATGTTCAAACTCAAATGTCGGCAGCGACACTTTATTCCTATATAACAAAAAAACAAACACAACAACAAACCTTCATTATCCCCAGTTACGTTTGAACAGAGATTTAGTCTCTAAAATATTTTTAATTGTTCATTCCTAATAATATAATATAATTACAATTTGTAAACTCATGTTTTATTTATGGATATACGTCAACATTTTGATAATCCTCATGTAAGTGGTCATATGGAGATTGCAAATTCTGGTGATAGGAGAAAAAGAAAACAATAATTTTAGCAATGATTACATTTGGACTCTATATAAATTCATAGAAACTTTTTTCTCATTTCCATAATTCAATGTTTTTCTGAACAAACAAGTAAATAATTAGTTCTTATTTTCTTATTTTTTTTTGTTTAATCAAGCTTAAACTACTTTCGATAGAAAGAACAATTCGGATTTTTTTCTTTCAATTAAATCATACGGAAAGTTTTAAAATAAAAGAACTAATTACATTTGGGCCCCTTCCCCTTACGTAGCTATTTGTTCATCAGTCGCTACCACATTGCCATCTTTTGCAGGACGAACAAGTAAATGTTTCCATTAGCAGACGAAAAATTGGATGATTAAGAAGCGCATTTTGTGTAACGTTATGACTAATAAGAAGACAAGACTGTGTAAGTCCCGCGTAAAACAATTGTTTATTCATCACCAGGCGTCGCTAAATAATATCATCGTGACGGTGTGTGGATTTGGGGGCTTTCTCTCTAGGATATGATGAACACTCTGTTTTTTTATCTCTCTTGTAGGGATGCTGATATATCTCCCCGTTATCCGTTTGTTCCATATAGGACAAATCCAAGTGAACTGAGGCTACCATCTGTTTGCATACAGATGGTAGACAATGGCGTTCTGTGACGCACAAATCTGTATCTGGAGGCTAAGGGGTTACTTTTCAGGTAAATTCTTTCAGGCACCTAGCTTTGGTGCTTTGGTCTGACACTGAGTGCAAACTTTACTTTTCCATCTCTTAGACTAAGACCAGAAAATAATGAATTGAACCCAGATCAACTAAGAACAAATGGTTCTTTACCGACATTAAATTCGATTTAGATGAAATACTGAACTGTTATATAATACCAGGCCTCCTTTATGGCAGTAAATGCTGGACAGTCTACTCACAGATGAAGAAGAATCAATAGAAATGTAATTCTACAGATGGATGCCGAGAATATCATGAATTGAACGAGCGTGCAACGACGAAGCTTTCGAGAAATTGGAAACAAAAATGACACTTATACTTAACACCAGAAAGAGAGAGTTGAAATTTCTATGGCTCATAATGAGGAAAGATGGCTTGGAAAATTTGATACTCAAAGGACAAATTGAAGGCCATAACTAGAGAGGAAACAACACAACCAACCTAGATAGCTCGAGTAAATGGATGGTGGAACAAGGTTTAGAAAAGATAACAAAAAAGACAAAATTCATTAAGAGCTACAAAGGACAGGAAAGTGTGGGGAGCCATCATTACCAACGTCATGAAAGTACATGGCACATAGAAGAAGAAGAAGGGGAGGAGGAGGAGGAGGAAGAGGAAGAAGAAGAAGAAGAAGAAGAAGAAGAAGAAGAAGAAGAAGAAGAAGAAGAAGAAGAAGAAGAAGAAGAAGAAGAAGATATTATTTTTCTGGCCTAAATCACACACTACATTTCAATTTGGAATAAAAATTTATTTTACCATCTATCTGTGATCAACCTGTATATTGCGTATCGAATATCACACGGCACCCATTATGATCGTAGGTACACGTGCGCCAGCCTTAGCAGCACCATGAGTGCGTCGATCGAAAGATGGCCCGACATAACTCATAACTCTTCAGGCTAGCTTCGAACACATCATTCTCCTTGTGTTAGTTTCACGAGCTAGACGAAAAACAGACTTCCTTAATCAAATATCACACAAAAAAGGGCTTCAGTGATAAAAAATAATACAATGGATTCTCCCAGCATCATATTATTGTATCCTGTTGAGATCAATCCGGTAAGATATTCTGCCTACTCATCATATCGGTTCTGTTATTTACAAATGCAGATGTCAGGGCGATGCTGATTATGTAAGCAGAACGGGCGAACGGTTGCTGACATGGATTAACAAACACGTTCCAGCCAGTATTCACAAGGGGGAGGCGGACAATTTGGCATAGGTGCTTTAACGGATCAGGTCCAGCGATAGCTGAACATTTGATTAAAGTCCGGCAGGGTTTCCGGATGTTGTCAGTGCCGAGTAAGGCTAATACCGATTATCACTTGAAGGTTATGGAATTGATATACATCAAGTCCTATCAACCATCTCTACGTAAACAGAAGAAATGGTTGGTGACCTTAAAGATAATTATCTTTTGATATTACATTTGTTGTTTGTATATGACATTAATCTGGGGATGTACATTCTTTTAGTCGTTACACAAGTCTTTTTGTGTCATCGAAGTTTTGTTCTAGTGACTGAAGACCGATAAACAGGCTCTCGTCGTTTTTAGCCGCTATATTTCGGTATTACCAATTTAAGGTTATATATATATATGTATATTTTTGAATTGGACAATTTATTTAAAGACATTTATAATATGTTTAACGTTCTTTTTATAATAATTTTAAATAAATTGTCGGACAATGTGCAATTCAAAAATATATGACGTCATTTGTTTACATTTGATACGCTAGAGCAGATATGAATAGAAGAGATTCATGGAAAATTTAAGTTTAAAGATAGTAAAATCGACCTTGCTAGCCAGACGCTTCTTCGTGGCCGAACGGTTAAGGCACATCACACGAAATAATGGTTCCGTATAGGATACAGGTTCGATACCTGTCGGCGAACGAAAATTTTTTATGAAAATTTGTCGGACATTCAGGCCGGTAAATGTTATTTAATACTGTTTATTATAAAACAGAGCATTTGCTTAAATACTTGTATCTATAAAAAGAACGTTAAACATAATATAAATGTCTTTATATATATATATATTTGTTATCGTTCTTTTTTGTTATGAATGCTCTTTTAATATGTCTGTTTTTATTGTTGTAATAAAAAAAATTGTAACCCGAGGAAAATATTATGTAAGTGTATTACTAATTGTTTTACAATATAAATGCATTGAAAATCGTGAAGAAATGACTTCCTATGATCAGGAATTAAAGCAAGTATTAATGACAGAATGAGGCTATTATATTTTATGATGTAAATGCATTATTAATGGTTTTACTATAGATGTGCATTGAAATGAAAAAGAACATGATGATCATCGACAACGTATTAAATGGAACATTCAGGATAGAATAAGCTTATCATTTATATAACATATATGTAGTGGTAATTATTATTTTTTTAAGCATTTCACCCCAAGCAAGGCGGGAAGCCACTAGCACACAAGGGGTTACAGAGAGTTGGAGCGAGAGCAAATAGGAGTGATAGAGGGAAGGATGAAGAGAAGGATAGGGGATAGATCAAGGCATCTGGAGACGTCGATTGAGATTACATTTGAATAGTTGGAGATTATAGCTATCAGGGAAACAGGAAAAGGGGAGGGAGTTCCACAGGTGAGAAGTGCGAGACATAGAGTAGAAGAGACGGCTACATTTAACAGTTTCGACAGTGGAAGGATGAAAATGAGATGCCAGCCTTACGAAGGAAATGTATTGAGGTGTAAGTAATAAATATGATTCTGAATGGAAGTATAAAATATTATTGATTTTTTATATTTTTATATAAAAATATTGAATTCGCAAAAAGCCAAGTTTCTATTAAGATGCAAATAGAAAAAAATGTCTATGGATTTTAGCGGAGATACGCTATTATTTTTATTAATTTATCTAATTATGTCCTATAATTACACTATAGATTAATGTTTAGGGGTGCACACTCTGTATTTTGAATAATTGATTAAGAATTAAGAATTGAAGGTTGAATAATTTTTCAAAATTAATTTAGTAACTAACCTCAGACCGGAAGGATTTTCTCTACCTGGATTTTTTATCATAAATAATAATAATAATAATAACAACAACAACAACAACAATAATAATAATAATAATAATAATAATAATAATAATAATAATAATAATAATAATAATGCAGGGTTAAAAGGTGAAACTGAGGGTTTTATCATTGCTGCACAACACCAATGCTTGTTAACTAGGAATTATCAAGCACATATACTAAAATACTCTGTTAGCACAAAATGCAGATTCTGTGATAAATATCCAGAAACCATTGATCATCTTGTATCAGGTTGCACGATACTGGCACCCACTGAATATAAAAACCGGCATGACAGAGTGGGACAATATCTGCACTGGAAGATTTGCAACTCCTATGGAAAGGAAACTGAAAGAAACTGGTACAAACACCACCCTGACCCCGTTACGGAGATAGGACCTGTTACAATTCTATGGGACTACACAATACACACTGACAGAACAATCAAAGCCAACCGCCCAGACATTGTTATTAAGGACCACAAACAAAAAAATGCCTCCTTATTGATATGGCAGTCCCTGCAGACTGCAATGTATCTTTGAAGATATTCGAAAAGCTGTCAAAATACAAGGAGCTTGAAATAGAAATCTCAAAAATGTGGCACATGGGAACATCAACAATCCCTGTTGTAGTTGGAGCCCTTGGGCTGGTTGGAAAAGATTCCAGTAGGCTGATTGAAGGGATCCCTGGAAGTCCATGCCTCAAAGAGATACAAAAAATTGTTCTGACAAGTACAGCCCACACTTTACGAAGGGCTTTATCTATGTAATTATTTTTTAATTTGTTTATTTATTTATTTATTTTTCTTTTGCAGTGGAAAGTGTCATGATGCCATTTCTAACCTTAGGTCCCTGGGCGGGACCCGGAAAGAAATGTGTAAACGCCAGATATCAAAGGAAATAATAATAATAATAATGATAGTCGTCGTAGTAGTAGTAATAATAATAATAGCAGCAGCAGCAGCATTAATCTATTACAATAATGTTTAATTAATGTTTTAGCTTTTTTGCCTTAGCTACATTGCTGGTTAATAGTAATCTTAGGGCTGGAAGAGTTTAAATTTTATGTGATCTCCTATGTAAAAGATTTGACACCATGCACTAATGGGTTAACTAGTTTTATCATCCTATCTTACTAGGAGTTAATTAAGCCAAATGAAGCATGAATCTTAGTAATTATTAAATTCATAGGGTGACCCAAAACCTTTGGTCTATCTTGTAGGTTATAATCTTTTAAAATATAGAGAAAAATGTCAGAATAAGCAGAAATAACGGAGTTAGTTTTTTTCAACCGTTAAATGTTTTTGATCAACATTATAACTTGGAGTTTTTCTTTCAAATAAATTGAACGGAAAATGATGAAATAAAAGATATCTTTCAATAATAAAGAAATGATTATATCGTTAAATATGTTCGCAATATTTTTTTTCTTTTTATCAAAAGATCTTTTGCCATGGCCAATTAATAGACTATTCGCTGCCGATTTCCATAGATGAAAAGCAAACACATTTTGAAATTCACGATTTAATTTGCACATGTAAGGTTATCGAGTATCTTCAATCATTAAAACAATTTTTTCTAACTCATATTTCGTTAATCGATACAACACTGAAGCGGTTAGACAATTTACAAATGGATACGACCTTAAATAATCATTAGAAAGAAATTATGAAACTGTGGTATTAGCCACCTTTTCTGACAGAAGAGTTCTCTAATGTCTGCAGGTGGTGTTGTATAAAGCCTAATACAAGGAAAGGACTCAAACCTACTTCCCTCTCTTCTTTTGCTCTTCAAACACAGTATAAGACTTTTACCGTCGCCTACACAGTTTACGTTTAGTGGTCGGTCCTCAGGGTCTTAGGACGATGTTTTAACCACAAGGCTAACTCTGTGTTGGTCAATGTTGAGGCTGGCCCAAGATGGTTGTTGGTCTGTAGCTGCTTTTATCCACACTAACTCTACCCACATTGTGTGCTTGATGTTAAAGTAGTGGAAGATCGAATGTCGTAGTAATCGTAGCGCTGGTTCAAACCGCTGCAGATCCTATATTAAGGAAGAAATATTCAATTGCTTTATATAGTTCTTGGTAAAGCAAAAATTACCCCTTCTCGCATCAATCTCTATAGTTACACTGTGCTTCGCCTAATAATTGTAGCTCAAAGTTCTTCGGAATCGGGAAATCTGGTGGCAGCTAACGTGGATTATAGAGTCATTGGATACAGGATTCGCAGCCCAAGTCTTCGAGCTCTCAAAGCTATCTCCTTATCTGCACTTCGGCCCAAAACTGGCGTGGGGCCGAAGGGTTCTTGGGATTCGTTGATTCTAATAAGGGATCTTTGCTTCCTATTTCTGCTTTCTTAATCACCTTTCCAAATTTGGAGAATTATCCATCTTCTCGAGAGTAGTTACAGGGATTGCTCCTCCCCTAACTCCAACCTGCTTCACTTTACATTTCGCACCACAACTCCACACAAGCGGCACTGACCTCACCAAGGAAACTGTATCCTCTCTCTCTCTCTCACACTCACTCACTCACTCACTCACTCCTAGTAGCTACGTTGCGTCTTAGTGGCATTCTCGCCTTGCTTCGGGTGAAATGATGGACAAATTGGTATGCGGTGAATTCACTTATTTTGAAAATGTTTAAATAGTCTCCTGAATGTTGCTAAATTGTTGACCCATTTTAATTGCAAAACTCATAATGTATTTCGACATGTAATCGTTATTACAGGCTGAATGATTTCCTTTCATGACACGACAGGCAGTTAACTATGACACTAAAATTATTAGTCAAAATAAAATTAATAAAAATTAAAATCAGTCTGAATAAAATAACCCAATTCACCATGTTTTATTGCATATATTTAAGATATACTAAAACCACCTGGATAATTCCCAGCATTTTTATTATGTTTTGTTCTATGCAGTAATATTATTGTATGATAATATATATTTGTAGTATCAAATTAGAAATTATTTCCGATAAGTCTAATATGCATATTTCTCTCTTTGTATTCATACATACAGTCACTCCTCGTTTAATGACTTAACTGCTGAACGGTTCCTTGGACTTACGACCAGCTATAAAACCACATGGAATAAAACGAAAGCACCTAACCATCGGTGCAATTGTACGTTGTACGAAAACATTCATCGTGTGAATACAACAGCGTGTACTCAGGAAGTCAAAGTGAATCAAAAGAATAAGATAAAATGTAAAAGAGAATGACTTCCAAAGTACTTACCGAAGTAATTTACAGAATATCGAATTGATTTTTCGAATTTGTCTGTTAGGTTTACTGTTCAGTACATTACTATACTGCATAAACATTTGCAACTAAATTGGAAGGGTAACAAATGGAGTAAAAGTGATATAAAAGCCATTTGAATCTGATTTACATAAATCCGTTATGCAACTTCGCAACCAACTCGTTTAACGATCAGGTCGTTGGAAAAAGGCCAGCAATTTGGAAACGGCATGCTGTACTTCTTGGCATTCGCACCAGAAGCTTCAATACCAACATTTCAGAGTGTTTGGGTGTAAATTTGAGAAGAGTGCAGAGGATTCGGAAAGAGGTGAATGTGTCTAATGGTAATTACGAAAGTATCGCAGCTTAGAAAACTCAGTGAGATCGTTATGATAAGAAAAGAACACCCGCATTTGTTGGTGAGCGTCACAGACACAACACAGAGGTCTACATCAAGTGCCTTGAGGAGGTAGTGCTGCCCTGAGTCAAGAGGTTGGATGCTGGAAGACCTATGTCGAGTAAAAGGACTCTGCACCATGCCACACAAGCACGAGAACCCAGTCATGGCTAGCAGACAATTTCTGCGCCCACATCAACCCTTACATCTGGCGACCTAACTCCGCAGACTGCAACCCCCTTGCTTATTATGTGTGGGGCACAGTTGAGCCAAAGATTAACCGAAGGCAAAGATTATAGCAGCATTCACCAAATTAAACAAGGAGACCGCCCAGAAGAGTTACAGTAGATTCTGAAGTCATCTGGAGGCTGTGATTGAAGCCAATGGCGACTTTATTGTATAAATTTGGAAGTGACTGAATTCGAGATACCAGATCAGGACCGGTTATATTAAAGAATCTTCTTTTGATTTTGTCGAGAACCCTTCACAAGACCAGATACGGCAGCAATATATATCTATATATACTTAGGCATCAATTGTTCTTTAAGATATATACTATATTAAAAGGACACACATTTCGTTTCACGTCAATTTATTTTGATCAGCCTTCTCATTCAAATATATAGGATACAAACGCCGATTGCCTCCCTTTCATTGAGCTTGTCAAAGGGGTCATATTACGACCGCTTAATGACGTCACTTCATGCAGTGTCAAAATCGGTTCGATTTCTTTAGCTCGGTGCACTGTCTGGCCCGGTATGGGGGGTGTAAATCTACCTCCCCAGCAGCTTACAAGTCCATGGTGTCGTTTCTTTTTGACAATATATCTTTCCCAATTGTAGAAAGAAACTCTCTCTCGCAGTCGTCAATTTGAGAAAACCCAGGACGTGCTGTTTCTTATTCGTGGAATATTTCCTCGAGTGGGACGTACATGAATCCGGCTCATTTGAATCTGGAACACTAAATATAACTTCTCCAGATACAGGAGTATCTCCATATTATATGTAAGACCCGTCATTTTTGTTTCTCCTTACACTGTGCTTTGCCAGTATAGATGTATGTGATATATTTTTCTCCACGAGGGACACCTGTATATGTGTATATATAATTTTATGTATGTCTCAGTGGTATAAAAGTCCCTCTGAGAACAAATCATGTTTGTCATTCATTTTCCTTTCAACCATTTTGTTCCGTCCGTGAAGTACGGTGTTATTATCATGGATTTAATAATGCCCATAACGGGGGAAATCCAAACGAGAGAATAAACCTTTCTACCAAAGCTCTCTCACGTTAGACAAGGAAGAAATTCCTTTGAGAACAGAAAAGAAAAATAATATGTTCCACTCTTTCATCAATAAATTCCCGGCGAACAGTGGCGGACGACTACTAAACGTTTCAAGGTAAGAACTGGAACAATAATCGCGACAAAAATATACAGAATTGCGATAAAACAATCCTTAGTTACTTCAGCGGCTAAAATAGAGAAAAGATCCTCAAGTTCGTTATCTTCACTTAAGCGAAAATACCATTGGGAAACGTATGGATCCATCTTCTCCACCAACTATTGGTTAAATAATAAAACTTGTATCTAGAAAAAGGATCATTACTTTCATGTAAATAGTTAATGTAATATTCATTCACAATAAAAGAATCATTCTTGCAATCAAAATACGTAATAGATTAGCGGCAACTTTTCATCATTTTACAGTTGAAATGGCTACATGTAACCGTAAGTTCTATGCTAACAGTTTCTTCTATTGCACTTCTCGTATGTGGAACTCCTTTCCGGCTTCTTGCTTCCCAGTCAAAATTAATCTTCAAAAATTAAATGCAATGTCAATTGTAATCTTTTGTCTTCTTCTAAATCTTGTTCTTTTATTGTCGTTCTTCATTAATAGTAGTTTTTCTCATATTCTCTAACATTCAATAACACATTGCATCCTAGTGGCTTTATTGCCTTGCATGGTGTAAAATGATTAAATAAAATTCAGCTTCAAGGAGTTGATAAACCGTAAAAAATCAAATAAATCTGTTAATTTTAATTCCATTGTGAAGTACATATACAAATCGCTAAAAGTGTAGTGGGACTTTTAAAAAGGTAGCAGCGAGACAGGAAAGAAACATTCGCCATGCAGTGTTGATTCCTATGTCACACCGTCTATATTTTTAAATTCTTTTTATTCGATCTTCAGCACTTTTACTCATTGTAAATGAAAGAAACTCGAAACAATATATATATATATATATATATATATATATATATATATATATATATATATATAATTTTTACCAGTAACAACAACTCGATAGGCAATTTTAGTATTATATATGTCAAGGTATATGAAAACCACTTTCCGGGCTAAAAAGTCTTCTTCACAGGAAAGGAGTCGACTGTCACACACACACACACACACACACACACACACACACACACACACACACACACACATATATATATATATACAAATATACACATACACATACATAAACACACACACACAAATATATATATATATATATATATATATATATATATATATATATATATATATATATATATATATATATATATTCAAAACTGAAATGCCTACGTTTCTTGCCACCGCGTCTTTAAGCAACTTTATCAAAGCAAGAGAAGAAATTTTCTTTATGGATCTCTATTTCTATCCCGAAAAAATGTCATCATCATCACCAGCAGCAGCAGCAGCAGCAGCAGCAGCAGCAAGCTGCAGCCGCCAGCAGCATGAGCTATTTCGACTTGATAGCACACAGCAAATTAGTGTGATTTTTGACGTCCAGCAAATTTACAAATAATTCTTATGGGTGTTCTCTAAACGTACATGTCTTGTGCTAACTGACGAAAGCACTTTAAGTCTTGCAAGCACTTTCATCGAATGCTGCAATTTTATTGATAATTCTTTTAAGATCTTTGTTCAATGGCTCATCGTCCAATGTCTATGGATGTTATTCTTCCATTTGTCATTGATGCCAAAACCATTCCTACAATATTTGCTGTCTGTTTCTGAAGCTGTTAACTTGCCTTGACGATGGTTGGTGCCAACATCCATCAATGTGATAACTATCAACGTCCTGAGCCAAATATTCTTGCGATTGTAGGTATATACAAAGGTGTAAATAAAAAGTTGCCAGTTTTTAACGGTTGAGACCCGGAACATCTCCGGCAAAACATTTTAAAAATTAATGTTATGCGTTCAACATTGAAGTAGATATCACTTTAAAATGTTCGAAAACAACTCGGCTTAATGAAGTGGAAGGCAAACTATGGAGGACGTATATTGCTATTATATTAAATGCAAGTGAATTAATATTGTTTTTATTAATTTTGATTATTTTATTTATTTAAGACCATGATTTAATCGATTTTTTTAATGTTGTTAAAAACCTCAGGGTCATCCATAAATATATTGTATTGAGAAAGGAGCATTTTATTTCAGGAAAGCAGATATTTGAAAAAAATACTCAGGGCGTATGTTTACGTTCGGCTAAGTAGCAATTATTGCACTTTCGAGAACTGTTTGTTTTAGTTATTTTCTCTATTAAACAGAAGAGCATTTTTGAGATCGAAAATGGTTTTATAAATATATGCAAGTTGTATTTAGTCAGCAAGAATGCATCCAAACAAATTTTGTTAAAGTCAACCGGCAGGACCTGTCTAATTTGTTTTATTATATTTATGAGATGTTGTATATCGGGATTGAAATCATGAATACACTTTCTAAAGTTCAATTTTTTTTTCTGTTTTGTACAAGTAATTTCGTTTATAGCAGTCATTATCAAGAACTGAGTCTTTTCAGTATGGTAATCAACTTTTCTTTTAAGTAAATTCTACCGATCTTAGATGTATGGAATTAGACTTGAAATCAGTTCAAAGTGACTTCTTTATAAGGGTTAAATGGAAAGGAATGTATCGAATATTGATGCATTTCTATTGATACGTTGCATGTGCATTTGATATATAATATGCATATTATATATATTTTACACACTTCAAAATATCATCTCCTGATATTTCATTTAATGTGATTTGTTTATTTTATATAATAACAGCAATAACAAGAATTTTGAGTTTTTCTTCGTAACGAGTCCTGCATAATATTTTTGCATTATATACTAAAGTTTTTGTGAAGTTAATAGTTGTACTTCGATGTTTTGTGATGTGATGATAAAATGTGTACAAGTGACAAGTCAAGCTACGAGAGAGTGTACTACATATTTGGCCAATATAAAAATTTTCTTTTATATATTAAAGTAATGATGGAATAATGTAATAATCTTGATGATGATTGTATAAGACCTGGTGACTATCGTTAGGGTTATTTTGTGTCGTGTAGAAAAGCTAAATAACTTTTATGTCTATAATTATTATTTCTTGGTAATGCCATAATTCTATAGTCACGTATACGTTATTTAAAGTAATAGATAATTTTCTGTAAATAGCCACTGCGAAAGACATATATAATTTGCTGCAGATCGATCTCAGTTTTGTTGATTGAACAGCTGTGGACTGGTATGTTGTCTCTATTGGTTTATATCCGAATAAAAATCGGTCAATCAAACGGGCGAATGACTAATTAATTAACTTTAATAGTAAAAAAATTGTTGCACTAATTTTCAATTAAGAGCACACCCACATATGAGGCTGATGAAAAATATGCGGGTGTATTTTTTGACAATATTAAGGAAATCAGAGAAGCGTTTTTGAAGATAACTCACAGCCTTTGCGGCATGTGTTTACATATTCTTTAAAACTTCTTTGCTGAAAATCTGAGTCCGTAAGCTCCCTGTAGGGCACAGAGCCTCAACAACGCCCAAACTGCGTATTTCATGATATAAAAGTAGTAATGACATATTAGATGCCTCCCCCTATTTCACCAAAGTATATAACCAATGTAGTGTATTTAAGAATGCGGTCTTTAAAACAGCTATACAGTATATTACAACATATTACAAATGCACTTAGCTATAGTAAAATCCCTACTGTATATAAAAAGCAAGCAAGCAGCATCGCGTAAAAGTGCCCTTCCTTGTGTGGCAGATGCAATGTTAAAATAAACATATAAATGGAATGAAAAGTTCTACTACTTTTTTTTTTAAGCGTATCACCCCAAGCAAGGCTGGAGGCCACTATCACGCATGGGGTTACAGAAGGGTTGGAGGAAGAGCAGATAGGAGTGGTAAAGGAGAGGATGTGGAGAAAGAAAAAGACGGAGGGTCGATCAAGGCAAGGGGGTTACAGAAGATTTGGAGCGAGAGCAGATAGGAATGAAAGATGAAAGGATGTGGAGAAGGGAAGTGGATAGATCAAGGCAACTGGAGATGACGATTGACGCTACACTTAAACCGTTGGAGATTGTATTTGTCAGGGAAACAGTAATAGGGAAGGGAGTTCCATAGGCGAGATGTGCGAGACATGAAGCTATTGGAGTAGAAGAGACGTCTACATCTAACAGTTTCAACGGTGAAGGAGTGGGAACGGGATGCCAGCCTCGTAGGACGTTTAAATTCATGAGGCCTAGGGACAAGCGAAAGCAACTCCTCGGAGCAATTACCGTGAAAGTACTTGTAGAAAAGGCAGAGCGATGCAACATCGCGTCTGTGAGAGAGCGACTGCAGACGAGATGACAGATCAGGGTCAATCACATTGCATATCCGTCTCTGGATCTTATCAAGAACCCTGAGGTAACCAGCAGGGGCCCCAGACCATATATGGCAGCAATACTCCATGCAAGGGCGAATGATCGATTTATAGACTTGGAGGATCGATTCCGTGTAGAAATATTTCCTTGCTCAGGACAGGGAACCAACTTTCCTTGCGGTGGATGATGCAACTGACTCGATGTATTTGTTCCATCTCAGACCAGCGGACAGCGTCAGACCGAGCAGCCGCAGAGAGGAGCTCTCGAGAAGTTGGTCTTCAGACATTCTAATGGGATGCAGGGATGGATCCTTGTGGTGGTTAATGGAGAGCAGTTTTGTTTTAGAGGCGTTAAAGCTGACCATCCATTTCTCTCCCCAGTCCACAACCAATTGGAGGTCCTTTTCAATTTGAGCTGCCAGGTTAATTTTGTCCGCCTCACTAGATTTGTGTTTGAGGCAGGAGTAAATAGTGGTCTCGTCAGCGTAGATACCGACTTGGGAGTCTATGGCGTCAGGAAGGTCGTTTATAAATATGAGGAACAGAGTAGGGCCAAGGATGGAGCCTTGAGGAACACCTGCGTTAGTGGGATAGGAGTTGGAGATGAATCCACTGAGAACAACCTTCAAATCCCGGTTTGACAGAAACGATTGTATTAGGTCAAACAATCGACCTGTGATACCATAACCCTGGAGCTTGCGAAGGAGGCCCGCATGCCAAACTCTATCGAATGCTTTGGAGATGTCAAGGGCCACGGCACGAGCTTCGCCGTTATTATGGATAGCTTGGAAGACAAATTCAGTGATGGCCGTAAGCACATCGGCAGTAGATCGGGCAAAGCGGAAACCATACTGCTTGTCTGAGAGCAGATCGTGGGATATCAGGTGATTAATAACTTCGGCGTTGATAATGGCCTCGAAGACTTTGCCGAAGAGGGGCAGGAGACTGATAGGACGGTAATTGGAAGGGTTGGAGGGGTCGCCAGAGTTCTTAAAGACAGGAACAATGGTTGAGGACTTCCAGCAGTCAGGAAAACAGGACTCCTTGAGGCAGCGGTTGTACAATTTAGAGACGGCAGGCGCCAGTTCAGGTGCGCATTACTTCAGGACAATGGCTGGTATTCTGTCAGTGTTTTCTACAGACTTGTTATCTGCTAATTGCTACATGAAACATTTCTAAGTCTTATCAACAATTGCGTCAATCTAGAAATACTGAACAATTCCTCGTAGAATTTATGTAATGCAAAATGGTATTTTGATCATGAAATACACACTTTTACTGTAGATAGTATGCGTTGAATATCACAGTGAGATTGGGCCCTATAGCCTTGGGTGGAAGCCAGTCCAGCAGAATGAAAACTCTGAATTCGAAATTGTCGAGAAGTGGCCCGATTTCTCTGGTCGGGAGATGTGTCAGGGTCTGAAATTCATCGGAGGGTTTGAGCACAATACAACGTCAGTGCACTACCGCGTAGAAGTGTGCATCCGTAGATCGAGAAGTTTAAAAGTGGCCGGACAAGTACGACGCACAAGGAAGGAACAAGGCTCGTCAACCTCCACCACTGGTTCACAAGCTCGAGACATGATAATGGTGAACCGGAGAGTTATCATCAATGCAGATTCGGATCACTATTCTTTGATTTTCCTTAGTGCACATTGCTAATGCAGTGGCCATGTTTGCACTGTAACAGCAGAAAGAAAACTGGCGCGATCAAGCTCAAGCGTCGGTCACGTGACCACACTAGTATCAACTAGAAGCACACACGAACAGAATGCAGTGTGACAAACCTAAAGATATATTATGGCGAAAGTGTATCTTTTTCGTTTTGTGCGCATGCGTAGTCTCATCAACGTAAACATTAACTAAAGTCCGATGAAGTCCCAATGGACAAACGTTTTCCATCATTTTTCATATTTCTTACTCCTAATATTTGAAAAAATCTACATCTTTATCCTATATATATATATATATATATATATATATATATATGTATATATATATATATATATATATATATATATATATTGCCATGTACGCGGATGATAGGGTCAACTCCTGCAGATGGAATCATTCCCACACCATCACACTGCCGCCACCAAACTTAACGGTTTTCTTGACACATTGAGAAGACAGTCTTTCACCTGTTCTACGGCGTACGTAAGTTTTGCCCTCAGAACCAAATATAGTAAACTTGGACTCGTCACTGAAATGAACTGTATCCCATTGTGCGTCAGTCCAAACAACATGTTCTCTCGCATACTCCAGGCGTGCCCTTTGGTTTCGCTTTGAAATGAGACGCTTCGAAGCTGGAATACGGGCATGCAATCCTGCATTTTTTTTACCCGCGAGCAACCGTTTTCCTTGAGATCTTATTATCTTTCTCTTCGTTAAATTTACGGGCAATTGATGTAGCAGTTTCAAAACTGTTTCTTGTAGATATTCTAACAATTCTTCGATCTTCTCTTTGCGATGTTTTGGAGGACTGCCGGATTTTGGTTTTGCATCTAACGTTTTATCGGTTTTATACCTGCTAATTACACGATGAACGACACTTTAAACCTATGAACTATATCAGAAATTTCTGAAATTGACTTTTTTTTCTTGATAGCGATTGAGT
Organism: Acanthosepion esculentum; assembly: GCA_964036315.1. NCBI lineage: Eukaryota > Metazoa > Mollusca > Cephalopoda > Sepiida > Sepiidae > Acanthosepion > Acanthosepion esculentum. The sequence goes on along the minus strand of OZ038508.1, from coordinate 4,827,316 downwards.
TTTTTTTTCTTCAAAAGAGAGCGTTTTGCGTGTAGAATTTGCCATATTGCTTAAAAATAGAGTCCTAATGATAAATAAACCTTTACTTATTGTTGAAAAGCTCCATCGAGTTTTTTAACAATGTAAATTAAAAGTTTATGCAAATTATTAACATCATTCCTTAACTTTTGTCCAGCAGCTTATTTCCATTTAATCGTTATTTAAAAAAAACTATTATGTAAATTTTTGTAACTTTGTATAATATTTATGCATTACACTCTAATCTTTATTCGGTAAAGATTTCATTGCTAATCATGCATTACTTTGTAAGTAATGCACATATTTATGTCTTTGTTGTTTCCGTTCCTTATATTATGGCCGCTACTATATATATATATATATATATATATATATATATATATATATATATATATATATATATTTGAATTGGACATAGTCCGACAATTTATTTAAAGACATTTATATATATTATGTTTAACGTTCTTTTTATAGATACAAGTATTTAAGCAAATGTTCTGTTTTAGAATAAACAGTATTAAATAACATTTACCAGCCTGAATAGAAAATTTTCGCTCTGAGGTTCGAGAGCGAAAAATTTCTATGAAAATTTCTCGGACATTCAGGCCGGTAAATGTTATTTCATACTGTTTATTATAAAACAGAGCATTTGCTTAAATACTTGTATCTATAAAAAGAACGTTAAACATAATATATATAAATGTCTTTAAATATATATATATATATATATATATATATATATATATATATATATATATATATATAATATCTGGATAAAATAAATGAAACAAAATTGGGTGTTTTTTTTATGAAAGTATTTATTTCTGTGTTTTTGTATATATTTATTTATTTAATATTTCAGAAATTTCCTCAGAAATCAAATGAGATACTGTATTTGTGTGTTTGTTTACAGCGTTTGTTTACAGCGTTTGTTGTGAAGCGTGCATGTCACGTGATGTGCAATGCGACTTTGTTTCATTTATTTTATCCAGATATTATATGCATATCAAGAAAGTATACGTGGCCTCTCATTATGCTATATATATATATATATATATATATATGGCTTTTATTATTTTTTCTATATCCAGTTACCTCCCTTATACCATCCTAGCGTTTAACGGATTTTATAACCCAGCGTTCCTTTTTTTATTTTTTATTCGTTTTGTGATTTTTTTTATTATTGCTTATTTTTTTTTTTACTTTTTGTTGCCCTATATTCTTTTTTTTTGTTTAGCCACGCTTTTTATTTGGTAACTACCAACTTTTTTAGTTCGTATTGCAATAATCTTATCTATTAACTCAATACACATTAACGGATCAATATCCCTATTTAACTTACTATTAATAATTAGTTTATTTTCCGATATTCTTCTACGGACACGCTATATTTGGAATTTATGCCCCAATATTATATTATAAATTCATAATAATCTAGAACTTTGAATCCACACACAATGTAGCGTTGCTTCCGTGAGATCCAGAAATGAAAAACAAAAAAACAAACAAGATTTGAATAGTCCTTAACTTTTTGGTACTTGATTATTGGGAAAGCCATAAAACTCTGAGTCGTACTGTAAATGTAGGTATATATGTAATTATTAATATATATTTTATAACTTTGATTAACTATATTGAGAACAGTTTTTCTACACCAGTGATTAAATTGCTCACCTGTATGTGTACATAATCGCTGGCATATATGGTTGATTGTATCTCTTTATCATTTCTACATGTCTCTCTCTCTCGCTCTCTCTCTCTCTCTCTCTCTATCTATCTAGATAGATAGATATGAAAAGACCATGATAGATAGATAGATAGATAGATAGATAGATAGAGTTAGAAATGATAAATAAAAAGATACCATATATGTGTGGGATTACGTCCACACATACACAAATAATATGCCAACCCTAACATTTTGTTTACAACGTTGGACATTTTATTTCGAATCATGAAAGATCTTTTTTTTCAAAACTGTCTGTGGCATCCGTCAGCCTCGAGAAACCAAAGAGTTATGCCTCAGCTGCTTATGGCGTTGCAACATCTGTTATGGCTGTACAGGCTCACTCTGGAGTGACAGTCTTGATTGCAATAAATGTATGTCAATACGCTCTCCCCCGATGTCGCCTTGTTGTTTTCTTTCCGTCGAGCACACTTCTCCCCGGTGGCAAGCTTTCGTTTCTCCTCTTCGTGCTCCAGACCCCGGTGTAAATCAATCTAAAATTGAAAATCTCACCTGCCTAACTTCAATAACACTTTAGTCAGTGACAGAGAAGAACTGAAGAAAAATAGAAAGAAAGAAGAGAGCGAGAGAAAGAGTGATAGATAGATATATAGAGAGAGTAAGAGATATAGATAGATATATTTAGAGAAAGAGAGAGGTGGCAGAGAGGGTAATAAATATTTAATCCCAAAGGAAATTGTAAGAAAACAGTGAAGGGGAAAAGTGTAAGAGGATAAGCTTCAGAAAACAACACAAAAACGCCTCTTACTGTAACATTTTATTGTAGATAAAATCATGGAGGTGAAAAAAAGTACATGCACACAAAATAACAGACCAATTGATTTGCAATGCAAGAAAACATTTATTAGACGAATTAACGAAAGGAAAGTTTAAAAATTTCTTTCCTTAAACGTAAATTGTATACACAACGAAATGTTCATTAATATGCTATAGAGGGAACTTTATTGGTGGGTTTTATGTGTGTAGAGTTCGCAGACCTTTTAGCTTCAGTGTAGGGGAATATCATGACACCAGTTCGAAAGAGAAAAACCCTGTAACAGAGAGAGAGAGAGAGAGAGTTACTTTAGGGTCCACATGTTTTTTTTATATTGGACAGCTGCTGCTGATATGAATTTTATTTTAAGGCTGCTACTGCTACTATGTTTAAAGTCACTACACAGTGAAGAGATAAAATGAGTGAATGAAGACGAAATACGATAAGCTTCTAAAACAAAGACAAAAACCAGGATGTCTGAGCGACTTCGAATGAAACTGTGTTTTTTGAAAATACGAGTATGCATCTTGTTGCCTGGTTCTCAGTTTGTGTCCTTTGTTCTGTAGTCTACTTCTAAATATAGCGTGCCTTTTCTCTTCCAAAGTAATAAGCTGATATATCACTTTGCTGACCAGTTCACCGACCTCAGAGATTCACCTCTTGCAATCTAGGTGTTGACTGAAGGGGATCGATCAGCATAGAATTGTCTACAGCAGTATTGATTTACTAATCTTAGCTTAGTCTGCCACCTTCTTGCAGGGAATTAAACTTAGCAAGAATCCCAAATCCCCCTCTTCTTTGCAGAAAGAAAAAAATAGTAATCCTGGGAAAGTAATTATTACTGTATTGGTTTTGATCTTCACCGAGATCCTCGCACTTTTGCCTTTTGTTGAACGAAGCTAAGCTTAATGATAAAAGCAATGGTTACCATACTCACATATAACATAACATTCGCTGTTAATGGAAAGAGTTCGATTATCGACTGTCTGTGATACAATAAACGAAATGTAGTAAGTCATTTTCCCACTTTGCCAAAAAAGGTTTCAAAGACATCAAATTAATGGAAGAGCCCCCAGCCTCCTAAGATATTAATCCAATAGAAAACTTCTTTTTCATCATCAAAGAGATGGAAAACAACATTCAAAGAAAGATCGGTAGGAAGTAACAGAACTATCTAAAATGTTAGTTTAATTGTATTGACGGGGAAAGACATTATACTGAAAAATAAATAATTGTTTACATTGTTTACAAGTAGTATATTGGTTAATGGCGAGGAACGAGAATTTGAAGAACTGGTTTCGAATTCCGGTCGCGTTCGTTGCATTCACTTTCGCACAATTACAGTTTGCAAAATTCTCCTCCAGCTATGGGTTAAATAGCATGGTCGACTGGGCTCTTTATATGTAGTTGGCAACCAATCTAGGAAGGTGACATGTTTGAATTAATAACCCAGCTATACAGAGATTATTAAACATGGAGGGCACCTACTCTGTCTGTCAGACAAAATTTTGATGCATTCCAACTTATGGATGATCATATTGAAGAGTGTTTGCCAGAATCCTGGCATTCGGCACATGAAAGATTTAGGGATGGATGGTATTTACAATCGGACTAATAAGCTCATCTTTGTTGATTCTTGTTATTATCACAACGTTTCGACCTTCTTCAGGAATCTGTTGACCCGGACAATCTTCCGTTCGAAGTTCTAAGGAAGATAATCTCGAAATCTATTATTAGTGCAATAATCTATGTAAGTAGAAATAATAATTTATAATTAAAATGGACTAGTTTTAACCCGTGGCAATTACATATTTTTCCTAATTGAAATTTCTGATGAATCTTAATTCTTCAGTTAATGATTGAATAAGTTCGAAGCGAGTCCTACGACAATCAAATATCCGTAGAATTTCCCCTGCCGTGCTGTTAAATATTTGAGTTTAACAACTTTAATAAAGTATTGCAATAACAATCATAAATATGAATGCTGGTCGTTATTTTAAGAAGTAAGGGGGTACAAATGAAAAGATTTGAAATTGTCAATGTTTTCTATTTCACTGAAACAACTTCTATCTTCCCTTCTTTCTTTCATTTTCTCACAGAAACCAAGTAGTATCTTTGATGTCTTTTGTCTTCTAACGCGATCAAAACGGAATAGTTCATTATTTATTAGGTATTAGTAGGTGACGTTAAAAACATCTGTCTTTCTTTCTTTCATTGAAATCAAGTAGCGTCTCTGACATTTTGTCTTTCTATGCGATCAAAACGGAGTAGTCTATTATTTATTAGATATTGGCAGGGCATAACGGTAGTGCGAACTAACGAAAGAAGGGACAAGCACAATGATAATAAGATTATACATTTGGCATGATGTATTAACAGGATTAGAAGACCTACTTTGATTTATCATCGGTGCATGTAACCTTGACGACCAAAGATAAGCGACTGATACTCTGGGGATGGTAGACAAAAAAAATATAGAAAAGAACTCATTAGGGAGAAGCAAGGATTGACTATTAATTGTAAAAAGGACATGTATGATTGCCAGCAAAAGAAATAACAGGGAATGGTAATATCAGCCGTTTCCATATAAGGAAATATTCGACATTCATTGACCGAGCAGCCAGTGCTACCGTTGTTTGAAATATTTAAAATCTTTCTCTTAAAACAATTTTCAAGGAAAATAAGTTTCTGAAGTTGGGTAGGTGTTATCACACTTTGTAGTATTTATCGGAGTTTCCTTCCTAACCTTTTGTTTGAAGTAGTGTGAAATGTCAACATCTCGATTATGTCATTATTTTCGTTACATGAGCTATCCATTTTAGTTGTTGCTCTTGCTGAATGTCCGCACTGATGTCGTTTTTGTTATTTGGTACATTTTTTGTGATTTTGTAGCGCCAATCCACAAGTTCTGAAAAAGGATGGTCCTAACTACAGGTTCCATTCGCTTCAACACATGTTAACCATTGATCTGAGATATCGCTTGTATACAGCTGACAGTTTAGCTATTTCCGACCGAGTTTGGTGCCATACAAACATCCATACGAAAGATTCCATCTGATCAGGCTGTTTCAGGAAAATAACCCGAGTTTTTAGGTTAATATTTTGGTTTTGTAGAAATCTGGGCGAAACTACCCAGAATGGAGCTTAAAGATTGTTTCGTCCAACGTCAAAATCAAACAAGTTGAACATTTTAACTATCCGGACGGGAGGATAGAGAGATCTGTTGTCGCATCAGAACATCGAAAGATGCCTTTCAGAAACTCTGTAAAATATAAATAAATAAATAATAGTCTTGAACTTCACAGTTAATGAAAACCAAAAGGGGTGTAGTTCTACAGGTGATTAGTAAGAATGGCATGGATGGAACAACATGGAAAGAGGACCAAAAGAATTTGACACTTACAGGGCATATCAAATACAAGAGAATCGCGGAAAATAGTGAGCGACTTACTTAACGAGCTTTTGTAAATGGATAGCAGAAAATAGATTTAGAGTGGCGATAAACTGCTCTAATCATGCAGCACCATAATTGGCCATCACATAAAATGGTTAATATCTAAAAAAGAAAAACACACTAAACTAATTGTTTCTTTTTTCCAGGTTTTCAGATGAGACGGTTAGCCATATTGACACTATTTGTCCTAATAATCACAGAAACACCCTTTGAGTTATTCAGCTAGAAAGAGAACAGGTTAATAACGTTTTGTGTCAGCCACACTGTCTTCCCAGTGACAGGAAAAAGATCATTCAGGCCTTTAGTAATGGTACCAACTTTAGAACTCTGGCTTCAAAGTCCATTCAAGAACCATCAAGAGAATGGTGAATTAAGTTTTAAAAAGAAGGAACAATAGAGAGGAAAACTGGATCAGGATGCCACAACAGGAAGAAGGATCATCATTTCAACTTAGAGCTAAAGAGATCAATTAGAAAAGATCCAACTCAATCCATAAGACGTATGCCACATGAGAGGGGAGTTTCAGCTATGACAGTCCAAAGAGCAGTGAAAAGAGACTTGAAAATGAAATCGAACATGAAACCCGTGAGGGACCTTGTTACGCCGGGACAGAATATTAGACGGTTAGAGAGGGCGAAGGTCATCTTGAGAAAGTTGTAAAATGATTCTGGAATAATATATATATATATATATATATATATATAAACTTTATTTCAATACTTCATGAGGTTCCTATCCACAGCTATGATTAATTAATCAGGAACATGTCATTTTCATGATCGATTTCATCACTCTGTTAAGCTTTGAGAGTAAATATACATTCTTATTGCTTAGAGTCCAATAGTGTTATAAAAATCTCGGAAAAAGTTTTGTGTGATTCTGTTAATGTAAGGTGTGGTGCCAGAGTCGGCGTTCGTGTATTACTTCTTTTTATGTGTCGTGTACCTTCAGGGCGCCGTCGATTAAGGTTCTCTCTAAGTTCTTATCCTTAGTAACTCTTACCAATATGAGTCTTTATACCATTCATACCATTCCCTGTTCTGACATCGATTTACAAAAGCTCGTTAGGTAGATGACACGCTACCTCAAATTCTCCAAGCCTTCTTTCATAAATGTGTCCCAGAAATTTCAACCATTTTTTCTGATTCTAAATATTGTACCTTTTGTTACCATTTTCATTAAAACTTCCTCATTCATGCACTATCAATGATATTCTCAACATTCTTCTGTAGAACGTCTATGTTGCTTCAAGTCTCTTCGTCATCTGTGAGGATTCACAACCATTTAAGATGATTGATATTACATAGCCGTTTAGCACCGTTTTCTTTGTTTCAAATGAAATTTTTCTATTTCTTGATACATTGTTTAGTTTTGGGAAGGTATCTTTTACAGTTCCAATGCGCCTTTGGATTTCTGTATTACGTTTTCTGTCCCTATTGAAACACGTCCTAAGTTTCTATCTTCGTTTGATTTTGATGTCTACGTTTCTTAGCTCACATATTGGCCATTTTCTATTGCTGACAATCACATATTCTCATTATTTTTTTATATTCTCGGATCTGATAATCGGAATGTTTTCTTATCTAATCTGCTTGCTGATCAGAACACACCTCAACAGCCTTGAAGTGATGGACGTAGTTTGAAAAGCGAATCTAAAAAGTCTAAATTAAAATGCGAATAAAATTGTTGAAGAATTAGAAAATCTGGAGTTGGAGCAGATTCTTCACAGTCGCCAAAATGGGATAGGAAATGCCGAGAATATTGCGATGCCATCAAGAATTCGACCAATCCCCGAAGCCCCGCTAGAGGAACGGAAATATTTCGTTCTTCCAGAAAAGCATTTCTTTATTTAGGACTTATATAAGAAAATCTTTTCTGATGTGTGAGCTGACCAAACTGTTATCGAGATAGAAAACAGAATGAAAGAAGTGGTTTCGAACCACCACTGTGACTTAATGTATTTAATTCTATTTTATATTTTAGTAAACGAGTCCCAACTCCAGTCAAGTCTGTTGTGTTCACTTTCACTCTTGGACAAAGATATGAATTTTTCTCTTCTCTTCGAGTTACAGGTTAAATCGTTAAAAGACAGAATGGACTTTCTAAACATGTGTGGCTGCTTCTCTAAGCTGAAATATAATATGATTATTATAATATAATTCTATAATATGAATTCGAAACAGTAAATGTATTTAATTTTAGTTTTGATTTTAGTAAACGAATTCCAGATTTGGGTCTAGTTTGTTGCGTTCAATTTCGTTCTTATGCATTTAGAAAAAGACATGAATCATTCCCATCTCACCAGCTATGAGTTAAATTGAAAGGTAGACCAGGACCTCTAGACGTGTGTAGTAACCGGTCTAAGAAAAGGACTATTCTGAAATCGAAACAGTAGAAAATGAACCTGTAAATCCTCACACAATTCTGTCGTAACAATTGACAGATGATAAACAAAAGGACATAGAATTATAAAAAGCAACTAGATAATCAGAAACTTTGAACATACAATGATAAATAATGTCTTGGAGAATTTAACACACACAGGGCATAATGATGGAAAAATGCAGGAGAAAAAGCGAATACGCTACTTGAATTAGTAGGTAGCAGAAAAATGATCACAGAGGTAAAAGCTGGATGGTTTGTTTAACGGCACATCAACCCCCTATAGGTTGTTTAATACCGAAATTTAATTTTCTTGGGAGCTTTGAAGTAATAAAAATATGATATATGTTATTCTGCTTTCACAATTGAATACATGGTAGATGATACTCAGCTTTGTGTAGGCATAGTTAATAGAACCGATATGTATTTTATGTTGTAGCTTTGTTGAAGTTATGTTTTGTAATAAAGTTTGATTTCTTTAATAAATTGTTGGATATTCTATGGATTAATGTCCTGAAAGAGTTCTTTCATGTTGGTTGCGTTTAGCGGCATATCAAGATCTCTATGGCTTATTTAATTAAATCTAAATATTTTGGACACAATTTTATGGCTTCAACTACAGATAAAATGCATTGTTGGTAATTTTCCTATAAATATGTATCATTAGTAAATTTTTATATAAAAATGCATTGCTGGTATTTTTAAAATATAAATGTATTTTTGTCTTTCATAGTTTTTTGTTGTTGTTTGGGATTTCACTATTTACTCATAGGCGGAACCCTAACAGATGCTACCAAATAGAGCCAGGGTGAACTTGGGAACAATAGCAATTAAGAGATGGATATACGCTCTACAAAATCTCCAATCTTCCAATCAGCTGCCGGATGTAATTTATCGTCATACGCAGTAATAAAGTGGAAAGGTAAACGGACAAGCATTATGGGGAGTAATAAAAGACAAGGAGTTTTGTAAAGCAATGTCCACGTCCAGAAGGCACATTTTGCATAAAAGAAAAAAAAAACACAGATTAAAAAACAAAAGTGGAATCTAATTTATGAATAATAATGTGAGAAAATTGATAAAGTTTTCGTGTGGCACAATTCATCCTGTAGGATTTAATCAGGCCAAAGTGATATTTACATTTAATCAAGCCAAAGTGATATTTACATTTAATCAGGCCAAAGTGATGTTTACATTTAATCAAGCCAAAGTGATATTTACATTTAATCAGGCCAAAGTGATATTTACATTTAATCAAGCCAAAGTGATATTTACATTTAATCAGGCCAAAGTGATATTTACATTTAATCAGGCCAAAGTGATATTTACATTTACTCAGGCCAAAGTAATGTTTACATTTAATCAGGCCAAAGTGATGTTTACATTTAATCAGGCCAAAATGATATTTATATTCATGCAACTTAGTTTCTGGGAGAGAGCGCATTATCTAGCAAGATCAACAATCAGCACGTTCGAACCCCCGCTAGCACTACCACCGAGGGTTCAGTCTACCCAATTTTACTTATAATGCTTGTGTCAACCCGTGGGGTATGGTTTTCAGGCACTTTACATAGCGCTGCCGCACGGTGGGATCGTCTCCTCCAGACTAATAACATCAAGAAGTCATCTTCCTGACAAATCGACCATGGTGAGAATTCGAACCCGGGTCTCTTGGTCAGAAATCCAACGTTCAAACCATTCAACACATAGGGTAAATATACTCTAAAAGAAACCATGGTAATACACAGATATTAAAAAGACTGAAACTTTGGATAGCTGTGGTAGCCAATCTTCTGGAAGATGCCTATCCACAGCTTCCATTTTATTAATATGTGTGAATTGCCATGGCTTCTTGGAAAAGCTAGCAGATTGGTCCCCCCCTGCTTTCACGACGTTTAAGTTAAACGTCTTTCTACTAGCGTTATCTTCTCTGTTATTTAATCCATAGTTTGGAGTGGGGAGACAAAATTATTTCATGGATTTCGCAAGGGCATTTAGGAGAACGTAACGGAGCAGGCTGGAATTTGAACTCGTCTCGCCCGTTCCATTTTCTCCGCCGATAATAGCTACGTTACCCACCGAATCCCATCTTTTGCTAATGTTAACTCTCTGAGCCCTGATCACAGCTTTAATGGGGGTAGAGAAAAATGACGTAATCCCCAGCCACTCATTGAACGGTGGGTAAACACTTGTAACTATTTTTTATATCTACCGTGAAACATTACATACCAATTATTTGCGAATTTTGACTCAGGAGCTCAGGTAGAAGGGTTAAAATGGCTCAGGAAATATTAGCCGTTTTGTTAACCGAGCAGCCAGTGCTATAGGTTCGGTTCTTGCTCGCAAAACAATGTTCCAGGAAAATAGCTTTCTGAAGTCCAATAACTGTTATTGATCTTTCCAGTATACATAAACCCACGTTTTCTGCCTGCTGTAGTAAATATTTAGTTCTATTGGTTTATACATTAGGTGTTTGCGATTCTGTGGTTATGATTAAGTCAGATCACTCTATGAATAATACTGTTAACATGTAACATATTACTACCTTCAACATAGCCTGGTCATCGGCGAATACACTCACACACACGCGCGCACACACACATACACACACACTTTCATATATATATATGTGTGTGTGTGTACAGACATAAAAGATTAAATATATTCATGTATTTGTTTGATTTTGGCAGATTACGTACAATCTTCAGGAGATTTAGTTGAAAATTTTCCCATTCCGCAAGTTTACAGAAGAGTGGATGCACTTACGTAAATATCAAAGTGAACGTTGTGGTCAGCACTCAGCGATGACAGTTTGTTCCCTGCTTAAACACATTTAAGCCTGAAACCGACTGTCGCCGACTGGCCAACTTTATATTTACAACTCTATATCCCTTATATTAAACACTTGAACTCATAATTGTCATAAAACTATATTTTCAGCGTGCATATCTATACAGGGTACGATGCATAAATTGTTTTCTAAATGAGGCAAAAAGGAAAATAACACTGATATCTCATTTTAATAGATTTATTTACCAAAATTATACAAAAATAACTTGAAATACTAAAGAGTAAATTTATTCTATAAAATCGCTATTAGCTCCAAGCACGGCTTCCGGACATCTTCGGAATCTTTTGCGACTCTTCTGGGTGGACATATTGTTTAAGTTGGTCAATGCTGTCATAATCTTTGCCTTCAGTTCATTTTTGGTGTTACAAGTTTTGTTGGTCTCTCGATCAACAGCAACTCACACATAATAATCAAAGGGGTTGCATTGTGGAAAGATATGTCGCCAGAGGTAAGGGGTGATGTGTTCACAGAAATTGTCAGACAGCCATGATTAGGTTCTCCTGTTTGTGTGGCATGGGACAGAGTCCTGTTGCCAAACATAGGGTCTTCTAGCAGCCATCCTCTTGTCTCAGAGCAGCACTTCCACGAGGCACTTGATGTAGGCCTTCGTGTTGAGTCTGAGGCCATGTAGGAAGATGAATGGAGGCTTAACGTCGCCATCATTAGTGATCACTCCAAATACCTTCGTAATCACCATTATACTCATCAAAATCTTTCCGAATCCTCTGCAGTGTCCTAAGATTGTCACTCACCCAAACACTCTGAAATGTTCATATTGGGGCTTTCGGTTCGAATGCCAAGGAGTACAGAAGCCGTTTCCAAATTTCTGGCGGAGTGAATTGCGTCATGGTGCTCTAGTTCTCACTGACGGTGCCCAACCGACCCTACTATACTGTACAGTCGAGAAAATCAAAAACAACGCGCGTGCGCGAAATTAAAAATATAAAATTACTACAATATACCTATCTTACCATATATATATATATATATATATATATATATATATATATATATATATATATATAATTATATATATATATATGAATAAAAAGAAAGAACAGTACGATATATAATCCGGTATTATTATTGATATTTTTTTTTATTTTTACAAAACAGTGCTCAATGTAAATTTACAGAGCATAAATATAAAAAATTAACTGATTTAAAATATTGTTTCTTTGCTACACAGTAATGACCATGTTTCAAAAACTGAAGCTAAAAACTTCAAATTTAATTATATAATAATTAAATTAAATTAAAAGCATTAGTTCTGTTTCATCCCCAAGCGAATTCCGTTAATTTATAATATATATACAGGGTGTGCATAAAGTTCGTGTGCACTTTAAAAAATTTATAACTTTAAAGTGCACACGAACTTTATAGACACCATATATATATATATATATATATATATATATATATATATATATATATATATATATATATACATATTGATAAAACAAAAATCTCACAAATGACAAATGAAAACACTTGTAATGACGAAAGAATATAAAATATAAAAAGTAAAACCGAGAGGCAATAACCAAAGAAATCAACAGAAAAGAAGAGAGAGCGAAAGATAGAGACCAATTAGCGCAATAACCGAAAGTTTTTAGTATCGTCATGAAAATGACTAAGACCGGGCAGTAATACAGACCAAGGACAACAAAAAAATATGCAATTTAGTTGAGTGTGGGTTGCTTTATTTGAATGGAGATGGCCTCCAATATCTTAAAGTTCTTTTTACTGTATGTTTGAGCATTGTTGTGTAATCATCTAATATCTGTTTAATATTATGAACATAGTTATGTTTTTCAAAACATTTTGTTTAATGGAACTATTATCAGAAAGGTGACAAGTAAGTCTACGGGATAGCGTGGTTGTAGTAAAAACAATACATGTCGTGGTTTATTATTAGAGTATCAGAGATAGAATCTCTAAACGGGCATGTAAATTGATTCATTTCAAACCAGTCCCAACATATAATGCATTTAAACATATGGTTCTGCTGATAACATTTCTTTATCTCACGTGGTTATGTATGACGTCATAGAACCGCATTATGAATTTACGACATCTGCTTTTCTGCGACCGTTATCGTCGCATTGCAAACTTCTATGTAAACAAAACAGAATGTCATTTTTGATGCCGCACATCTCTGTATTATGTTCATATAACCCCACTTCGATGATGGCTCATAGGAGACAAAAGCTTAGACCGAGGAACCGCATAATAAAAAAAATATCCACATATTTTTGTCTTTATTTTCTCTTGAAACTAAAGCCCTTATACGACCCTTGAAACGGCTCATGATAAAACATAATAGACATTCTTTGTCTGTTATATTTAACAATATATATATATATATATATATATATATATGTATATATAAATAAAAAGAAAGAACAGTAAGATATAAACTCCGGTGTTCTTATAGATATTTTTATTTTTACACAATAGTGCTCAATGTAAATTTACAGAGCATTAATATTATAAATTAATTGATTTGAAATATGGGTTTTTCGCTACAGAGCGATAATAATAAGTTACTCCAAAATTCGCTTGACGAGGAAATGGAACTAATGTCTTTGGTTTAATAACAAAATTAAATTCGAAGGCTTTAGCTTACATTTTTGAAACGTGGTTATCATTGTGTAGCGAAAAACCCATATTTTAAATCAATTAATATATGTATATATATATATATATATATATATATATATATATATATATATATATATATATATATACTTGGTGTAACAGCAAAAATGTACAAATCGTCTAACAGCAAAATTGTTCAATTGTTAAATTAAAACCGTTGTATCTTAGAAATGATTAAAGATATCTTACTAGAATTCTCTTGGGTTTTTGAGAATGTATAATTACTCATTAAGCTTATCAAAAGAATCGTGAGGAAATCGGTCATAAACGAAAATGACATATTCATCATTAATTAATCAAAACTAATGATCGGAAGCTCATGAAGGATTGGAATAAAGTTCATATATATATATATATATATATATATATATATATATATATATATATATATATATATATATATATATTATTCCAGGATCATTTTACAACTTATTCAAGGTGATCTTCTAACTTTCTGTCCTGGAGTAACAAGGTGCTTGACAGGTTTCACGTACGATTTCATTTTCAACTCTTTTCTCGCTGCTCTTTGTACTGTCATAGCTGAAACTCCTTTGTCACGTGTCAAACGTCATATGTATTGAGGTGAATCTTTTCAAATTGATCTCTTTAGCTCTAAGTTTCTGTTGTGACCTCTTGATCCAATTTTCCTCTCTATTGTTCCCTTTTTGTAAAACTTATTCACCGTTCTCTTGGTGGTTTTGAATGGACTATGAAGGTAGAGGCTAAAGTATAAATGTTGGAACAATTATTGAAGACCTGAATGATCATTTTCCTCTCACCATTGCTCAGTTTGAAAGACAATGGGCTGATACAAAACAATTTTAAAGTGTTCTCTTTTTAGCTGAACAACTCAAAGGATTTTTCAATGATTCTTACGACAAATGTCAAGATGGCTAAACGTCTTATCTGAAAACCTGGAAAAAAGAAACTTAATTAGTTTAGAGTTTTTTTTTTTATAGATTTTTTATGAATATGAAGTGTCAATGAAACGCTTTTGGTCATAACAACAGAGCCGAATTAGTATTTCAGCGAAGGCACATCAGGTCATTGATTTTCGGAATCGGTTCAAAATGTGAACATTTTGACACATACACTTTTATATTACTTTCACGGGCCGGCGGGAATAATGATTCTTCAACTTAGAAAATTGCGGTGCAGTTTTGATACTTAAAACAAAATAATTGTAATCTGAGGAATTTAAACTAATAAGTTTGGCGTCGCAAATATGCACAGGCTGCCAGAAAGGAGGAAATTGAAATAAATTATTCAACTTTTAATAAAAGTCTCTATCACTTGCATTTGGTACAGAAGTGTAATCGTCATTCTTAAGTTCCTTTTCTTAAATTTCATACAGAAAAGCAGACAAACATATTTTTATTTATTTAGTTATTTTCCCTGTGATTATCAGATCTTTAATTTAAATAATTTCCACAATTTCGCAGACGTTAGATAAACCGTTCTTTTCTCTTGGAATTTTATTTTTCGTTAAGTATTGACTATTAGAGCCATTATCACTTGATATGATAAAATAACATTTTTATTCGCTTCTGGGGCGGGCAGGGAGAAATAATTCTGCATCTATAATTTGAATGCATACCTGAATTTGATTTAGGAAAATTAACATATCTTCTGTTTCTGCAATTTTTTTTACAAATTAATTTGAAAAGAGAAAACGTTTATGAGATTGAAAGTAGCAAGTTCAACATTTTGTTTGACTTTCAATATCTACAAATTTAAATTTATATAATGTCTTTGATAATTTTATTTCAGAGTTAAGCAGTAAATATTGTCTAAATCTATTCTTTGTTGGTTGAAAGACTGGTGCATAGTTAAGGGCAAATATATTGGCCATACAAATATATTGTACTTTTATTGAAGCTACGCACAAAGACGCTAATATAAACGCGCATGCGCGCTTATTCCCTAACACGGAAGAGTGCATAAATGCGCGTACATAAGGACTTAATGAACGCAATTACTCTGATAGAAAGCCATTATAATAATGAACTCAGTGAGGATCAGCATCACCACAGTAGCTAAATTAGATTAGAGTAGATATGAGAAATGTTTGTATGCATAAAAATACTTCTAGAAATTTTAAAAAAGTAAATAAGATTCGATAATTTCACATTAAATAAAACGCAATGTGCAACCGCAATATATATGTATGTATGTATGAGTTCGAATCCTGATGGAGAGCGCATATTTTACTTACATAATTTTTTTCGAATATTCAGGCCGGTATCTGCTGTTTGCTGTATAATACATAAATGGAGAATCGTTTCAAACATGGGCATCCACTAAAAATGACGTTTAAATAATAAAATCAATCAGATTAAAAATAAAAATAATCCATCAATTCTTTAGAAACCGCTTTGTTTACTAAACTGACCAGATATGAATGTTTTGAGAGTCGGAGAAAGATTTTCGTTGATAAAGCATACACACGCGCGTGCTCTCACGCACCCCCCACATATATATATGTAATTTGATATTGAGGTCAACACCAACGGGCAACAGTCTGTTTCATACTTGAATGCAATCGTCAGGTCTGACGATTGCATCTACCATGAAACAGACTCAAGTGTGACTCTATGTTCACTTTTATATTTACACACTGCTCTATCTCTGATATTTAATCATATATATATATATATATATATATATATATATATATATATATATATATGAAGAAATATAGTCTTAAAGTGTGCTATATTTATGGGGTAAAGTGCTCAATATCAGAGATAGAGCGTGTGTAAATATAAAAGTGAACATAGAAGTCAACACTTAGAGGCGACAGTCTGTTTCATGGTAGATGCAATCGTCAGACCTGACGATTGCATCCAGCATGAAACAGACTGTCGCCTCTATGTGTTGATTTCTATGTTCACTTTTATATATATATATATATGTGTGTGTGTGTGTGTGTGTGTGTGTGTAATTATTTAGTGGAAATGCAATTACAAGTAAACAATTCCTGTTATTGTTAATTTTTTAATGCAGTACTCCCTATTCTGAGCACGTAGCCAAATAGCGTATAAATGTTACGTTTTTGCGGATCTTACTAAAAAGATAGACCAGCATTCGTTTACCTAAAAGTTTTACGGTCATATAGCCTATCGTTTGACTCTAAAATATATTAGACACGTGAGCAGCGACGACACCCTCTACACGCAAGAGAAAATTGAAGGAGATGTCATCTACGAAACACAAATAAATGACTGAACATTCATTGATTTAATTAAAATAATATCTGCCTCGTAGATTTTATTATATAACATCTGCCCTATTTACCCATATGTGGTGTATTTACACATACACACACTCACGCGCGCGCACACACAAAAACGTTATTTTTAGTGGATACTCATATTTGAGTAGACGCTCCGTTTATTTATTAAACTGTATATTTATTTATTTTCATTACTTCTTTAGAAAATTGTGCTGTATGTTTGGATACGAAATTGGGCAGACATGAAAATTTCGAGAGTCTCTGTATATATATATATATATATATATATATATATATATATATATATATATATATATATTGTGTGTGTGTGTATCTAGGCAGCATATTTTCATTAATGCATGTTTCGTTAAATAATATTGACAAGTTTTGTCTATTTATTTAATGTAAATTCCTTTCATATTGTCTGATAAGCTTAATAACCTTATCATTGAAAAACAAAAGAAAATCACCATATTGATACATGTTTTTTAATCCTATCTAAGCTTTCGGCTTACATAAGCCATCATCAGAGATGGCAAGTACATTACAATAAATTAAACAATACACGAACATAGCAATAGTACTTAACGCTTCTCGTTTTCACACTCACGTGGTCATGTGTGATGTCATGGGCCGCGGTGCGATTTTCGCTTCCAGTGGCTCGTATGCACGTGTTTGTCATTGCTTAGAAATCTTCCATGCAAACAAAAACAGATTGTTGTTTATATTTTATTTCCCCAAGAAGGTGTTTTTCCTGGCACCTCAGATCACATCTCCAACCATAAAAAATGGTTTTAAATTTACGTATTATTTTTATACACTTTTGACGGGGTAGTTTTAAGTTGATGTAATGTAATAGAGAAAGGTGTAGGAGGAGGACGATAGATATGGTCGAAATTAGAGAAAGAAGGGAGAGATAGGAATAATTTTAAATCTATTTTTATTAAAATACTTAAGAGTAAAGGAGGCGGGTAACGACCCGACATTGACCTATTTAATAAGTCATCTCCCAGGAAACGAGACAAAGAGAAAAAGAGAAGAACAATTATAAGAAAGCAGATGTAGAAGCAGGGATGGAAGGAAAGAAGAAAAGGAAGAATAAATTAACATATATAGGCATAGATAGATAGATAGATAATGTATGCATATTTGGGGAAAATCTATTGCAAAGTCGAAATAATTTCGTGTGATAGGTTTCATGTGATATGTTTCCTCCTTTAGGAATTCATCGGACTAACTTTTTAATGTTGATGCGACTACACATACTCAAGAACAAAGGGTGCAACGAATTTTTTATTTAATTTTTGTTGTTAATAAAATATAGCCGATTTCATTGAAATTATTTTCCTATTTGCTACCATACTTTTGTTAGTAGATTATTCCAAACTGTGATAATAAAAGCTTTTCCAGAAATGGTTAAATGTTGTTATAGAAAGGGGCGCCAATTTACTGTGGATGAACTTGTGATCAAGGCACACTGTAAACATTTTCGTCTCAGTGAATTGTTTTATCCTTTTATCAGATTAGCATGTTTATGTCAACATTATGGTCAGTTTTGTTACGGTGGGCAACTAATGCATTTGATGTATTGCTTTGTAAAACAATATGGCACTCAAAAAGCTTTTTTCCACTTTGATTTGATTTTGATATATGAAAATATCGTTATCTCATATGTATTCAGCACTTTATCCCATAAATATAGCAGACCTTAAAACTATATTTCTTCATATATATATATATATATATATATATATATATATATATATATATATATATGTGTGTGTGTGTGTGTGTGTGTGTGTGTGTGTGTTTCATTGAATAATACAGACATATAATTTGCTTCTTTTGCAACAAAAAAACACATTCAAAAGCCTCCAATATCCTTCACCCACAACGCAAAGAGAAAGACACGAAAATACACGACCACAACAAAAATTTCATCGTTATTTCATCGTTATTTTTAGTGAATACATGCATTTGAGTAGACGCTCAACTTTACTGAGATGGACGTATGTGCTTTCAAAGGCTAAAATGATGGATTTTACTCTTTCTCTTTTGATTTTTCCATATATTTTTGTGTATGTTGGCTTTTGAAAGTAGTAATTCTTTCAGGAAAGGTGAGATTGGGAAAATTCCGAGAGTAGATTAATATTTTGATAATATTCAATGGCAGCACTCTCGAGGATTTTCCTTCTGAGTAAATTATTTTCTCTTTTGATGAATGTGGTATTTTTTAGTTCAAAATTTTGGTCGAATTTATTCTGAGTATGATTAGTGGATTTGTTAAATTCTTATTTATGAGGTCCCTTTTATGTTCATAGATAAGTTTTTTTTAATTTCTGCATGTTTCACCAATATATTGTGAGAAACAGCTTTGGCAAATTATTTTATATATGCCTGCTTCTGAATGATTATTATTATCGATTTTTTTAGTTCTGATTATATCCATAATGGTTTTGGAAGTTGTTCTTACTATTTAGATGTTGTTTAGATAGATACAAACAGACTTAGATAGATAGATAGATAGATATTCTAAAACACTATCTCATACTTCATAGATTCTGTTAACATTCTGCGAGCCCTCCCCACTGAACAAAGATTTGAATAGCCAATAAAGTGGGAATCAACTGAAATTCTTTTAAAATTCAAATTAAAATAGGCACTAATTTTTACTCACTCTATACACAATTAGGTTTATCTTCTTTCGCCATTGGGTACATCTAAATATCTAGTTAGTTCATGCGCAATCAATTAGATCATTTATATCAGTTGGTCTCTACTCGTGAGGCATTTCTCCCGTGGGAAGAATTTTATGGTTTCTGTAGGAATTGGCAGATTCAAACTGGAATAATATTGATCTTTCTTGGCATTGCAATTCGACAATGCACCTTTTGAAAGAGAAAATCTTAGTAGAAAGTGAATCTTGTTTTGCAATTTGAGGAAAACGCTGCATGGACAAAAAGATGTTCACTATCATTGTTCGTATCTATCTATCTATCTATCTATCTATCTATCTATCTATCTATCTATCTTAATCTGTTCGTATTTATCTATCTATCTGTTATGGGTCCTTACCTATAACTACAGAATGAACTCTTCCTAACACTATGTATACTACGCCTCTCAAAAGAGAGAGGGACGAATCAAGTCGAGCCGATAGTAGTTCACTCCAAACCAGACTGACAGTTATACTAACACCTTCCACAACTTGTATTATTATTCCGTTTAATATATCTTCGTTATTTCTACTCTTGTGTTCGTGTTGTACTTCCTTGGTCCTAACCTGGACCATAACAGTGGCGACGAGGATATTGAAGAAACGAATTCTACGCGGAGAATCTAAAAACAACAACAAAAAACCCTTTTTGCTATCGGTTGTCCATAACAGAGTCGACGGAGGTATTGAGAAAAAAAAAAAGTTCTACGCGAAGAAAAAAAAAGAACAAAATCTTTTGGACACCCACCTTAACAGTGGTAACGAAGACACGAATTTTACCTGTCAGCCAGAAGAGAATCAAATTCTACGCAGGAAAATGTTTTCGTACTAAGGTTCCAGAGCAACAGGCGACAAAGACCCGAAGTTTACACTGTGAAAAAAGGTAAAATCGTTACACAAAATTACGGCGTAAACATGGAAAACTTTAAGGCAATCATATTGGAACTAATGAAAATGCAATTCGAGCAGCAACAAAAAACGAGGAAAGACAGACGAGGCTCGAAGAAAAACAATTGGAAATTCAACAGAAAAACGAAGAGAAGCAACTCGAACTACAAGAATTACTACTACGGCCAGTAACAAATAAAGGACAACATTCTGGAAATGAAGCGGCATTCTCGCAAAATGCTATATGGAGCTCTATCAAAGACTTCACTTATGCACCGGACGAAGACAAAACCTTCGCGGCTTACTTCAGAAGATATGAAGATTCATATGAGTTTGATTGCGGAAATTGGTCAGACGCGAAAAAAGTACGTCTACTACTGTGGAAACTAGGGTCAAGCGAATACACTAAATTCGTAGACTACATCCTACCGAGGAAAACGAATGATTTGAATTTCAAGGAAGCCGTGAAACTTTTAACGGAATTATTTAGTCCGAACATATCCCTATCCCACAAAAGGTGGAAATGTTTAAATTTAACAAAAAGGGATAGCGAAGACTATATAACATTCGCTTTCGTAGTAAACAAACACTGCGATGACTTTAAGTTATCTGAATTCAGCCCTGACAATTTTAAATATCTGATATTCGTCCAAGGCCTGGTTTCGACTGAAGATACGGAGATCAGACGGAGAATTCTAACAAAACTTGAGGGTGAACCAGAATTGACGCTACAAAATTTGGTTGAGGACTGTCAGAGATGTATAAGCGTAAAAAAGGACTCGAAAGATATCTAAGAGTCTGGCGTCGCTCACATACGAAAAGTACAACGACAAACACGTTTTTCTCCCCCCTCAAAAACAAACCAAACAAATTATTTTACTACAAAAAGTCAAATGAAACCTCAAAAGAAACCACCAGCCAGTCCATGCTATCGCTGTGGGACTTTGCATTGGTACAAAGATTGTCCATATCGCTATAAGACTTGTCCGTCGTGCAATAAAGTGGGACATAAAAGTTCGCACTGTAGAACAAAGAAAGAAAACAAAAGCCGAGTAAGAGTCACTGGAACTGACCAAGCGGACGGGATAAATATACGAAAATACGTACAAGTAGAAATGTTAAACAAAAAAATTAGATTACAATTAGATTCCGGATCAGATTTAACCATTATTAGCTTACAGACGTGGAAGAAATTAAACAAACCGACCATGTTGAGAACAGATAAAAAGTCAGGTCGGTAACAGGAAGAAAAATCAAATTTAAAGGGAAGATTATCACAAATATGACGTTCAACGGGATGACCAAGAAATTAAAGATGTATGTTCCAAAAAATACGGAAAATTTATTTGAAACTGACTGGATGCAGAAATTTGACCTCTGGGATTTACCGATAAATACGTTCTGCCAAAAAGTGGAAAGGTTATCGACCGAGGCAGAGAAATTGAAGGAGAAATTAAAGGAGAGTTTCCCCGACGGATTTTCAGCCGGCCTCGGGAGGTGTAAAAAAATGGCGGCCAAAATCGCACTAAAAGAAAATGTAGAACCCATTTTCAAGAAGAAAAGAAATGTATCTTTCGCATCATTAGAAAAAATAAACGAAGAGTTGGATAGACTCGTGAAAACCGGTATATTGACAAAGGTGGAATATAGCCAATGGGCCGCACGTACGGTTAACGTGAAAAAGAAATCGGATGCGATACGAGTATGCGCTGATTTCTCGACGGGATTGAATGCAGCGATTAAGGATTATCACTATCCTCTCCCTAGTCCAGAGAACGTTTTCACAAAGTTGAACGGAGGAAAATTTTTCTCAAAGATAGACTTGAGCGAATCATACCTACAAGTACCAGTAGATGAGGAAAGCTCGAGGTTGTTGTGTATAGACAGACATAAAGGGTTATATAAGTTCCAGAGATTACCATTCGGGATCAAGGTCGCGCCGGCGATATTTCAGAAAATAATGGACACTAAGCTAGGCGGACTAGATTTCACGATCGCATACATTGATGACATCCTGATAAATAGCAAAAATATTGAACAACACTGGGAACTCGTTCAAGAGGTTTTCAGGCAGATACAAAATTACGGTTTTAAGGTAAAGGAAAATAAATGTGACTTCTTCATGAAGGAGATAAAATATATGCGTCATATTATTGACTAAGAAGGAAGAAGACCAGACCCAGAAAGAGCCACGGCAATAAAAAAAAAATGCCGATTCCAAAAAATTTAGCCGAGTTACAAAGCTACTTGGGCTTAAAAATTATTTAAATTTATTCCTAACATGCACAAATTACACACACCCCTAAACGAACTATTGAAGAAGGAAAAAATTTGGGAATGGTCATATGAATGTCAGAAAACTTTCGACAAAATCATTAAGACTCTAACAGCAGATTTATTTTTAGTGCATTATGATCCAAAATTGGAAATAATAGTCGCGACTGACGCGAGTGCTTATGGTGTTGGGGCATGTATACTTCATAAAATGCGGGATTGGACACTAAAACCCATCGTGCATCTGTCAAGATCTTACTACCAGCCGAACAAAATTACTTTTAAATCGAAAAAGAAGGCCTGGGGATTATTTTTGCGGTTAAGAGATTCGACAGATATATTTACGGTAGATTTTTCATCTTACAGACGGACCACAAGCCGTTATTGACAATATTTGGATCAAAGAAAGGTCTACCTGTCTACACTGATAATAGATTGCTAAGATGGGGGACGATTTTATTAAACTATAACTTTAAATTGGAGTATCTTCCATCAAACAAAATCGGGCATGCAGATGGTCTTTCGAGACTAATACCAAAGAAAACGGAGCCATTAGAAGATTCCGTAATTGTAGCTCTACGATATGAGGAAGATATTAGAACATCATTATGTAGTACAATTCGAGACCTCCCCGTCATATTACAGGAAATAAGAAACGAAGCAGTGAATGATGAATTTATAAAGGAAACGAAAACAAAAATTGTAGGAAAAGATAAGCATATATCAGACAGTTTTTCGTTATGTGATAATGGCCTTCTATATAATGAAAGAGTAGTAACCCCGAAAACGCTACAAAGGCGAATCCTCAAGGATTTTCACAGGGGCCACCTAGGAAAGAACAGGATGAAATCCTTAATGCGAAGTTACGTGTACTGGCCAAACATGGATCAAGATATTATACATATGGTGGACAAATGCAAGGGCTGTCCCTTAGCAGCCAAGGCACCTCCGATCACTCATAAGCCATGGCCTAAGACAGATCGACTGTGGTCGAGAATCCATGTAGATTTCGCAGGTCCATTAGAGAGTTTCTACTACTTGATTGTAGTAGACAGTTACAGCAAATGGCCAGAAGTATTTCATTGTAGAAAACCTACTTCTGAGACTACAATAAATTGCCTTCACGAGCTGTTTGCTCGTTTCGGAGTGGTTGATTGTTTAGTCACCGAGAATCGGACACAATTTACATCTGCGGATTTTCAAGAATTTCGTGAAACTTTTCAGGTGAAACATATCAAATCCCCGCCATATCACCCAAGATCAAACGAGCAAGTGGAGAGGTTTGTAGATACATTAAAAAGAGCACTAAGGAAAGCTTATACCAACAGAAATGGTTTTACAACAATTCTTGCAAGTGTATAGAATTACACCGAACAGTACTACGCCATTGGCATTATCGTCGGCGGAAGTAATTAGATCGGTATTCGGCAAATTACTGCCAAAACAGACAAAGCAATCACCAACGTTGTTTGTACCAAAAAGAAAATTTAACCCAGGGGAGAAAGTTTTTTTTTAAATGTTCAAAAACAACACATCCTATTGGGAGCTAGGTACAAGAGAGAAACGAATCGGGAGCGTGATAAACATAATTCAGGGTCCGAAGTTCTCGCATAAAAGGCACTTAAATCAGATCAGAAAGAGGCTGTTAGAGGATTCTAACGGTCTACTTCAGTAAGAGGAGGAAGTAATGGACACAATATTTGATACATTCAATATGCAAAGGCCTCAAGTAATTTCAGAACCGCGGAAATCAAGCAGAAAAAGAAAATTTATAGAGCCTTTGATGATTAATCCGAAGAGGAAAAAATATTAAAGACCCCTGCGAGGTAAAAGCTTTGGGTATTTATCTATCTTTCTATCTATCTTAATCTGTTCGTATCTCTCTTAGTCTGTTCGTATCTATCTATTATTTTAGTGTACTTTCTGTGCATTTGTTATTAAATCCTCTCTACGATCTGACAGACCCTCTCTCTCCCCTCTTTCCCTCTCCCTCCCCCTCTTTCTCCCCCTTATCTCCACTCCCCTCTCTCTCTAGATATATATATTTTCTAAAGAATGTAATGGATTTTTATTAATCCGCCAGTTTTTCACATTTTAAACGTTATTTTCAGTCTTTATTAAACAGTAAAGAATATATATATATATATATATATATATATATATATATATATATATATATATATATATATATATATATATATATATATATATATATATATATATATCACCTCAAATGTTATTTTTAGTGAATATATATATATATATACAGTGGGTAGCAAAAGTATTTAACACATTGTTTTTTTTACATATCTCAAAAAATAACCGATCAATTTCAACGAAACTTATAGGAAATATTTAAACGAACATTGTCTATCAAAATATAGAAGGAGAATTTAAAACCACTGTTTTGAGAAACATTTATTAACAATAAATAAAATAACCCAGATGCAAAAGTATTTAACACACTTTACTAATATTTAGTACAGTAGCCTCTCTTCTACTTCACAGCCTCCAGTCGTTTCTCGTAGTCTTCAACTAGTTTCTTGCAGGTACTTGTTGGTATTTTGACCCATTCTTCTTCACAAATTTTCTTCAATTTGTTTAAATTAGATGGATTTCTTTTATGAACTCGTAACTTCAATAGTTTCCACAAACTTTCGATTGGATTTAAATCCGGAGACTGGCTTGGCCATTCCAGGACATTAATGTCATTATTATTAAATCAATTCTTAGTTGTTTTAGCAGTATGCTTCGGGTCATTGTCTTGCTGAAATACAAAATCACGACCTTGTCCCAAAGATGTGGCACTGTTCAAGAGTTGATATATATATATATCGCGTATATATGCGATCATAAATCGTTAAACTATTACATTCCTCACCGCATCTAAAAATTACTGTTATGTGAATCCTTCTCGGATATTTAATCATCATTTTGAAAGGAACAAGTCGACACGGTTGCATGTCTGTATTCTGCAATGGAAAAAATCGTTTCCATCGCATTTTCAACATTTAGTTCTTAACAATGTCCTAAAAAATAAAAAACAAACAAGTTTTCGACGTTTCATTCAAAATTTCAATTTCGATCTACAAACCTCATCAAAATTGAAAATTTAAATAAAAAATGAAACAGAGAGACCTTGGTTGAACTAAAAAGAAACCCCGACTAAACCGAGGTAAAAAGTATGTGAAATTATCATGATACTTTATGCAAAGTTTTGGGTTTTTTCCACATATTTTGGCATATAGACGATTGAGTTTCATTTTAATATTATTTAGTGATAGAAATAATATAAGTAAATGAATAATGCAGAAAGATATCTTTCAAAATAATTGGAGGGAAAAATTAGGAGACCTCCACATCTATTGTAACATAAAAATGCCTTAAATCGAATCCACCGCATCCGATGCAAATGATAAGTACATCGTCATAGAGGTTTTGTAGGGAACTTGTCTTATTTAAACCACCATAGCGAGATCAAAAAGATCTATGAGGCCTTCAGAGAGAAGGGAGTTACATAAGAGTCTGGGAAATGATTTAATTAGAAAACTAGTTATTCCGCTTGTTCTGAAAACAGTCTACGAGTAGAAGACATTTAAAACAACTACAAACATCTCCAGGCCAAAAGCCGTCTCAGCAAGTTGAGCCCAAGAGCTGATCGCAATATGGTTTAAGAGATCACTGAAAATCATGTAAACGCTATTACTGGACGTACATGTAGATCTTGCCATAGTTGATGCCAAAGTACACACACGCACACGCACACACACACACGCACGCACACATACTGAGACACAAACACACACACACATATATATATGAAGAAATATAGTTTTAAGGTATGCTATATTTATAGGATAACGTGCTCAATATCAGCGATAGAGCCTATGCAAATAAAAAAGTAAACATTGAAGTCAACACTCAGAGGCGACAGACTGTTTCATGATAAACGCAATCTTTGTCATTTCTATCTATTATTTTGCTTAGTTCGTGTAGTAAGTATATACCTATGATTTCGCATTATCACCGTCAAAGCTTCCCATTGTAGTGTCAAAGATCCCATCTTTCTTTATCCATACTTCTTAATTGTGAAATAGTAATGATTTGCGGGAGTGTTTAATGATGTCGATTTCGTTTGGTTTTATTATTATTCGTTCCTGAGCTAAGTTGATGGCCTTATCTAGCATGGGTTCTGTTATGGATGGGTAAAATTCTTTTATGTCTAATTGTAGGAAGTGGCAAATTTTCAAAAATAACGGATTCAACATAGATATAAAAACCAACCTAAACCTTTCTAGATGTTACTTTCAACTTAAGAAAAGGCACATATAAACCATAGTGAAAACCCAATGATAAACCACTCTATATACACACATCTTCCAACCACCCGCCTTCTATAATCAAAGAGATACCAAAATCGATTAAGCGCAGGCTTTCTGACAATTCCTCCAATAAATCCATATTTAACAAAGCTAAGAAAGACTACGAAACAGCCCTAAAAGATAGCGGATTCCCAGCAACACTACATACTCACCACAGAACACAAAAAAGGCCAACAGGAAAAGAAATATCATATGGTTCAACCCACCGTACAGAAAAAACGTAAAAACAAACGTAGGAAAATATTCTTCAAACTCTTACACAAACACTTCCCGGAATCAAGCACCCTACACAAAATATTCAACAAAAATAAAGTAAAAAACAGTTATAGTTGCACCGAGAACATGGTACAAATAATAAAAAAGCACAACAGGAAAAACTATCAACAAACCACACGAACAAATTAAACCCATGTGTAACTGCAGAATAAAGAACGAATGTCACTTAAACGGTAATTGCTTACAAAACAACGTAATATACCAAGCCACGATAAAATAACCAGATAATGAAGAAAAAGTATACATAGGAATAACTGAAGGACCCTGGAAACAAAGAAATTATGTACATAAAACATCTTTCGCAAATAGTAAATACGCGAACAGCACAATGCTTTCTACATATATCTGAGAAATTAAAAACAAAACGCACATCACACCAAAAATATCTTGGAAAATAAGGAAAAGATCATCAGCCTACAACAACCAATCAAAAACTTACAAACTTTGCTTGGAGGAAAAAATAACTATCATTACCTTCCCAGACCAAAATAAATTATTAAATAAAAGATCCGAGCTCATCTCAAAATGCAGACAGGAAAACAAATTTTTACTACGTTACTTAAAAATCAAAAACTGAAAAAAACAAAAAAAAACAAAATGACAATAAAATAAGCAAAATAAATTAACCCAAACAAATTACCAAATCACACCCGTTAGAATAGACGAAATAGAATAAATAAATAAAAAATAAAAAAACAAAATCAATGAACCCAAATAAATAAAGTAAATAAGAAACAAATTAACAAGGTATTATGACCAAAATATTAGACTATAAAAATCAAACCAAAACTCGGACGAAAAACATAGATATAACTGTTATATAACGATAAAAAAATAATACGTTACTTAAAATCGAAAACCGAAAAGAGTAAATAAAATATACTGTATGTTGGTCTGCAGTCAGGGATTAGTCTCCAGCTGTGCTGGTCAAACTCTCTGCCTCCGGGCAGAGAGGATCCCTAGATGAGGCTATGTCGAAGGGCAGAGTCTCGTCTCAGGAAACAGCTACCCGACCTCGTTTTATACGGAGTCTACGGGGAATTTTTTGGTCGAGTTTACGGGCTCGGATACCCCACATTAAATTCTTAATAATAAAAATATAAAATACTTAAAAAAGTATTATCGTTCATTAACAACCTACGTTTGATTATTCTATTCAGTAACCTTAGATTACTACAATAATTATTATAAATATTTTGTAATCATATCACCCCATGCAAGACATTAAAGCCACTAAGACACAATGGTTTGTGAAAGAATAAGCTTAACAAAGAAACATTAGTACTGCGATTAAATTCCTAAAGTCTTACCACCATAGCGATAAGTTCAGCCGAACAATTACCATGAATAGATTTATAGAAACGGCAGAGGGAAACTACATTACGACGGTGGGGAAGGGACTGAAGCCGAGACACTAGGTCAGGATTAATAATATTGCTCTTTCGATTTTATCAAGAATCTCTAAATATATAACAGGAGAACCGGACCATATAGGGCAGCAATATTTAAAGCATAGACGAATGGGAGACTTATTAATATCTAAGATATATTCTAGTGAGAAGAATTCTATTACTTGTATATCCTTGCTTGACCCAGCTAATGCTCTGCGATGGATCGGTACGGGGGAAAAGAAAGTCGTGGCTCTTGTGGCACAATCCTCTGGGTTATGAATACTTGGATGAGTATCACCACGGAATTTGTGAGTAGCTGCGCTAAATCAAATCTATTTAGTTTCTACTTCATGCGTACATTTGGTATCACGCTTGTGTTGTATCGAAACGGTCCAGATTCAATGTCGGTAGTGGATGCGCACTGCTGATGAGTCCCAAATAGAACGAAACGGCCGTCCAGTGATTTCTGTATTCTTTTGAGGATTCTCCTAGACTCGATGAATTTGTATAATGATATATATATATATATATATATATATATATATATATATATATATATATATATATTGTCATCCACAGACAGACTGTTTCGCTGTATCACAGCTCATCAGTGTGGCTAGACGTCCGGTTGCCTCTGGCTAGAATCGAAAACCGGCTGAATTCGCGTCAGTCGGAAATTTTACCCTGAAGCCGTTGGCGCACGGCAGAGAAGAAGGTGAATTTAAGCGTGCGTATTTATTTTTAGATAAACACACAGTGACTGAGAGAACTCGATTCAATTCACCGAAGAGTCTTGCATTATTAGCCGTAATAGTCACTGTTTACAAACCCACACATCCTCCCCAGAGAGCTCAAGCGAAAGAGAGAGAAACTCTAGAGAAAATTCACAAATAGCCTGGCGATTCAAATTTGAACGATTTTCATGACGCAATTTAAAATGTAGCTTTGTGGCATTTTTATTAATCTTGTTTTTAGTAAAATTTAGGTATAGAATAAGAAAGGTATTCGAAATAAGACATTAAATGTAGTTTTAGTAACATCAGCAAACTGCGATCATCCAAAAAGAAAACTAAGCCAAAAAAACAAGGAATAGATGCCAGATGAAAATCTTTATGTGATGCATAGATGACAGCAAAGAATGCCAAGACATGGCACATAATATAGGGCATTGAACAACGAAATTAGGAACAAATTCAGGAAAGCAAAAGAGGAATGCTTTAATGGAAAGTACGTAGAAAAAGAAAAAGAAAGCATGAGTATTATAGATAAAGCAGATATGCATAGAAGAATTAGAGAAATAACAAGGCAAAAGACATCCTCATCAACAGGACGCATAAAATCCAAAGAAAGGACATTGATAATAGAACAAGAAAAATACTTCAGATATGGAACGAATACACCAGAGGTACTCTTCCATGACGAAATAGGACAACCTACAATATATTAGGTCATCCCATAAGTTCTGTCCGAATTTTAACTTTTTGTTAAAATGAACGAAATTTAAAGAGTATTTTATAATGTCTAATGGAGCTGAACATTATTTTTATGTTTAGATGTATTTAAACTGATCAAATGTTATTTCAGAGAACAATAAAATTAAATTTTGTTTGATTAAAACCCTGCTAACAAGGAAATACCCAAGAATCATTTGAGGCACATAATGCTTTATGAGTTCAAGAAAGGAAACTCAGCAGCCGAAGCAGCTAGAAACATTCACTCAGTTTATGGAGAGGAATGTGCGAATGAAAGAACTTGCAGAAGATGGTTTGCAAAATTCAGAGGTGGAGATTTCACCTTTGAAGATGAAGATCGAACCGGACGTCCAGTTGAGTTTGATGAAAAGCTTCTTGAAGCAGCCCTTGAAGAAAATCCTGCTTGATCAGTTGAGGAATTGGCAGTGGTTCTCACTTCAAACCATACAACTGTTCATCGTCATCTTCAACAACTTGGACAAGATCCTAAACTTGGAAAATGGGTGCCTCATGAATTGTCTGAAAACAACCTCAAATCTCGGGTTGACATCTGCTTTTCTCTCCATTCTCGCCAACTTGTTTCACCTTTTTTGGATAGACTTGTGACTGGCGAAAAAAATGTATCTTTTATCGAAATGTTAAGCGTCGTAGACAGGGTATTTGTAAAGGGGAAGGACCCCAGCCACAGCCGAGAAGGGAATTTCATGGGCAAAAGGTTCTTCTTTCAATCTAGTGGGATTGCCAAGGAATAAACCACTTTGAATTCTTACCACCTAATGCAACAATTAATGCTCAAATATACTGTCAGCAATTAGAGCGTTTGAACCAAGCTTTGAGGAAAAAAAGACCTGCTCTAGTGAATCGAAAACGGGTGATGTTTCATCAGGACAATGCGCGACCACACACAGCCAGAATCACGTCACAAAGATCGAAGAACTTGGTTGGGAGAAAATTTCTCATCCACCTTATTCTCCTGACCTTGCTCCTTCAGACTACCATTTGTTTCGTAGCTTACAGAATCATTTGGAAGAAACAGCTTTTGTAACACAGGAAGAGTTTAAAACTGACATTTGTGAGTTCTTCGAATCAAAGCCAAAATAATTTTACAGTAATGGAATTAGTAAGCTTGTTAGTAGATGGAAGGAAGTCATAGATAATCAGGAAAAATACATTGCTGATTAAATCTGTAATTAAATGTAACATTTGGTCACTTGTTTTCTTTATTCAAAATTCGGACAGATCTTATGGGACAACCTACAATATATATAAATATTGAAGGACAAGAAATATTAAAGTCTGAAGTGAAATCATCACTGGGCAAATTGAACAAGAAATATAAGCAGCGGGACCAGTTTGAATTTTAATAAAGATGCTAGCAGCTTTAGATATTTTCGGTCTTGAAAAAAATTAAAGACATAATAAATGAAATCAGCGACAATGGTGCTATACTGGAAGATCGACGTAGATATATTTTCCGAACGTTACTTAAGAACCAGAAGGAAACGAATATTAACTCCATCGGACAATCAGCCTAATGCGCTACATAACAAAATATCAAAACCCCGAATTTTGATGGATAGACGGCAGACCGGAAAATAAGACTGTGTGGCTTTGTTGAAATGACCGGGGGGGGGGGAATACGGGATTTATGCTCAAATTGATATCGGAAAAAGCAGGACAAATACAAAGGGATCTGTATCTATGTTTTATAGATTATGAAAATGTATTGGACAAGGTACGTCACAAAGTACAGTTAGAAATGCTAAGTAAGCTAGATTTATTTGGAAAGGATATAAGAGCAATAGATAGATAGATAGATAGATAGATAGATAGATGATAGATAGATAGATAGATATTAAACAGACTGAGACAGATAGATAGATAGATATTTAACAGACTGAGATAGATAGATAGATGGATAGAGAGATAGAGATAGATAGAGAGAGAGAGATAAAAAATTCAAAGAAACGTTAACTCATATAGATAAAAGCATGTGAAAGAAAAAATGTGAACAAAGATAGATAGATAGATATGAACAGACTGAGATAGATAGATAGATATGAACAGACTGAGATAGATAAATAGATATGAACTGACTGAGATAGATAGATAGATAGAGAGATATGAACAGACTGAGATAGATAGATACATAGATAGATAAAAAATTCAAAGAAACATTATTTGATATAGATCAAATCATGTGAAAGAAACAAATGTGAACAAAGATAGATATGAACAGATTGATATAGATAGATAAATATATATTAAAGTAGTGTGATAGATAGATAGATATTAAAGTACTGTGATAGATATATAGATATAAGTGAGCCTAACATGCAAAATTACTGTGACCTTCGAAATTCGCTTGTTATGCATAAACATATTTATTAATGCGAAACGTTTTACTCATTTCTTTTCCAATCGCTCATCTTTTCAACTTTTCTTTTAACCCATCTTTTTTCTCTTTCGCCCTTTATCTTGGCCTCTTTTCTTTTGCTATTTGTCTCGGCTTTCTGTTGCTTTGTTTTCTCTGCAATTTCTTCTTCTTGCTAATTTGCTACACCAAATGCGCATCTTCATCTATGTAACCATCTCCACATCAACAACCATTTCTGATATTTTCTGTGCTTCCATCAAGGTCAAATGATGTGAAATCTGTGTTGCGAACGACCCTTCTACCTTAAAATCTGGCATTCAGAAACAGGAAATTTCGTTTTTGTTTTATTGACTAACTTAGCTACTCTAAACTATATGAAGCATACGGGAACTCTTTTTTTTAATTACACACACACACACACACAAACACACACACATACATATATATATATATACATATATATATATATATATATATATATATATATATATATATATATATATATATATATATATATGTATATATATATATGACAAACCGTTTTTCTAAATACTGATTGTTGATATCTGTCTATATTTCTGAGATGAGGTCTTATGTACATTATTTACATTATTCGGACTATTGTCCTCATCTTTGTCGCCATATTTATTACAACGTTTCGGCCGTTGTACGCCCCGGCCGTCTTGAAGTGGTTGGAATATCGAACTGAACC
The DNA here is from genome assembly GCA_964036315.1 of Acanthosepion esculentum. Lineage (NCBI taxonomy): Eukaryota > Metazoa > Mollusca > Cephalopoda > Sepiida > Sepiidae > Acanthosepion > Acanthosepion esculentum. The sequence continues at coordinate 4,793,726 of OZ038508.1, read as the reverse complement.
CTTTATTTCGCTCACTGGGGTAGACTGTTCTAGAAAAATTACAAGGGATCTGCGGTCCATATAACACCAGGACAACCTTCAAAAGCTTGACGACACTTCGCAGATATCTCTCCCGAGTAAGACCCCACCATAGAGGAGAACATGACTAAAGACTGTGTATACGCTATCTCGTGCAGCTTCGGAAAGAAATATAAAGGAGAGACAGGCCGCCCTTTAAGCTGAGGCTTCAAGAATACCAGAAAGCTGTAACACGAGGGGAAGTGGAAAAATCAGGCGTGGCTGACCACATATGGAGACAGAAGGGAGATCACCGCCCTCTGTGGGATCAGGTTGAGATCATAGACAAGGAACAACATTGGAAAATTTGTAAACTTAAGGAATCAGCACATATGCTAGGCCAAAAAAATCTCCTTAGCCGACCAAGCATAGAAATGAATACAATATGGGAACCAGTAATAAGGAGTGCCAGAGAAAAGCGATAATAACAACAAAGTTGCAATATGAGCTCTGATAAAAACTGTAGTGATAACAGCATAAATTGCAATATGAGCACTGGTAAAAATGGTTGCTGGTTTATAATACCCAGAAATTCATACACAGATGTCCTCAAGGACACATGGCACAGTGGATTAATGTGTTGGTTAGTGACAGGACCCAAAGAATGTGAGTTCAATACCCGGTTAAGGCAGTGGAGAACTTTCAGATAACTGACATCCATTAATCATGGTACGTGGAACTAGAACAGTCTACCCCAGAGGGCTTGTAAAATTTGATACTCACAGAAAATATTGAAGGCAACAGCGAATAACCTACCTAACGCTCTTGTGTAAATAGTTGGCAGTACAGGGATTAGGAGAGGTAGCAAAAATACAAAATTCATTGAGAGCTACAAAGGAAAGGAAATTGTGGAGAGCTATGAGAACCCAAGTCTTGATGAAACACGACATGAATTCGCAATTTTACTTTGGAAAGGGTAGTTGTAGCTGTATCCTTCTGAGGAAACATTCGCAATTCATTGACCGAGCAGCCAGTGCTACAACACATGCTTTCCTTCAAGCTGGGATCAAAGCGTAGAAGGTGTTCTCCCTATCTCTAATGCCAGTTATGCAGTCGGTTGAAACTTCTAAAAATCTTTCTATTAAAACAATTTTTCTGGAAAATAAGTTTATTAAGTACCTGTTATTGATCATTCCAGTATTGTTGGGGCTTTCTTTCCTAACCTTTTGTTGGAAGTCGTATGGAATGTCAGCATCTTGATTATCTCATTATTTTCGCTTCGAGTTACATGTGATACCCATTTTAGTTGTTGATGCTGTTGTAAATCTTCAAGTGATGTGTTTTCATTTATTTGATACAATTTGTTTGCCAGTTCATAAGATTCGAAAAAGTGTGGTCATCGCCAAGACCCACGGGCTTCACTCGCTCAAAGTTATTTTACCATTGATTAAATGGCGTAGTATACAGCTTAGATATTTCTAAACGGGTTTGGTGCCATTCACGATATTCATAATGAAATTCTTGACCTGGCAAGGCGATTTAAAAATATGACTCCAGCTTTCAGGTTAATGTTTTGGTTTGTAGGATTGTATATGGATGACGATATATATATATATATATATATATATATATATATATATATATATATATATATATATATATATATATATATATATATATATATACTGGTTGAAACGTTGCGGGCCCACCGTGTGGAAAGGTACTGAGATTAATGGGCCGAAACCTTGCTGAAGCACGGCGCTCAGCTGAAGATTGTACCTGGTCTGGAGCACTTGATGTTTACTTGTGTTCTTTTTAAAAAAATCAGGTGATCAACTGCTTGGTTTCTTTCGGTATCTTCAGGCGACCCGGGCTAAATTTAGCCCTGATCATCTGAAGAAACCAAGGTAGCGTGATCAGATGATCTCCTAGCTTTTTAATTCAAATGCTCTGCATGTTAAATTTTTATTTTATTTATACATGTTTTGAGAACTTTTTATAATATTACTGCTTTCTGGGCTAATTCAAGTCTGACCAATAACCTTTTCATAATTTTATATATATATATATATATATATATCCGCGCCCAATGATTGGCATGTGTATGAAACTCAGAGTTGCACCAAATGGTGTGGAACAATATATATATATATATATATATATATATATATATATATATATATATATATATATATATATATATATATATATATATATATATATTATTAATGTTATAAATATTATTATTATTATTGTTATTGTGGCCACAATCTTAATAGCATAAGATATGCAAACGACACAGTGTTGACAACAGAGGTTAAAGGAAAACTACAAAAGTTCCTACAGGAGTTAGTGAAGGAAAGCGAGAAGAAAGGATTAAATATAAACTGCAAGAAGACAAAATGAATGGTTGCTAGCAAAAGGGGCAGCCCAAAATACAAATTACAAATCGGAGATACCAAAATAAAACAAATATCTGGGGATTGTTCTAACAGAGGCACGGTGGAGTAATGGATAACGGCTTGGATTGAGGAATCGGAGAGCCGAGTTCGAATTCCAGTCGAATTCACTTACGTGCTAATACCCTTGGGAAAGGTGTGAATCCTCTTCTTCTCCCTCCAACTATGGGTAAATAGCAGGACAGACTGTCTTGGATGGCAACTGGTCTAGGAGAATGACAACTCTGAATTCAAAACATGCGGAGGGTCGTTTGGGAACCTTGTGGCATTCGCTGCACCAAGTCCCTGTATTCGTCCCTCCAAAAAGTGTGGATGACCCTGCACAAAGCCTTTACCACTATAATCAAATCTCATGTGTCGGTGTCGGGCTTTCGGTGTTGGGTTCTCATAGCTCTCCACAATTTCCTTTCCTTTGTAGCTCTCAATGAATGTTGCATTTTTGCTATCTCTCCTAATCCCTGTTCTGCCAACTATTTACACAAGGGCGTTAGGTAGGTTATTCGCTGTTGCCTTCAATATGTTCTGTGAGTATCAAATTTTACAAGCCCTCTTTCCTCATTATGTGCATCAGAAATAACGACTACCTCTTTCTGATTCTATGTATAATTTCTGTTGCTTCAAGTCTTTTCGGGATAGTAGAACATTTTAGGGCCCCAGCTATGGGCAAATATTGAACCCTCGAACAGAACACTATGAAAGTATAAAAATACAATTTAATAGTAAAGATATCAGCAATATACATACATATATATATATATATATATATATATATATATATATATATTTATATATATATATAGTGGGAGAAAACAAATATTTGTACACAAACAAAATTTTAATTTATGGTATTTCCAACTAATGAATAAACATATTTTTCATATAATTAACTGTACACAGATGCATAATAAATAAAAATGCATAGAAAAGAGAAAAAGTGTGATTTAATAGAAATAAATCCCATTTATCCATTTTAGTGGGTGAAAAAATATTCGTACAATACAAAAAAGAATACATAATGTTCATTTAATACTTTGTAGAATCGCCATTATTCACTTCTACAGCAAGCAACCTCTTCTTGTAGTTCTCCATTAATGATTTTCAAATTTTATTTCATATTTTGTTCCTTTCTTCTTCGCATATGGTCTTCAGATCCGGGATGGTTGTTGGAGCTCTCGATTGGATTTGAATTTTCAAATAACGCCACTGATTCTCGACTGGGTTTGAATCTGGGGACTGACTTGACCATTTCAGGATATTTACATTATTTTCAGCAAGATATTTCTTCGTAGATTTTGCAGTGTGCTTAGGACCATTATCCTGTTGGAAGATCAAATCAGGTGGAAGCTCAAAATTTTCAACCGAAATCATTAAAATTACTTCCAAAATGTTTTAATCTACTGCGGCATTCATTCATATCTACCACTGATACGTTGCCAGTGCCTCTTGGAGAAAAAACATCCCCAAACCCTGATGCTGCCATCATCAAATTTCACTGTTGAAACTGCGTTCTTTTGTTTGAAGGCATCACAATCTTTCCTCCATACATGATTTCTAGAATTACGTCCAAACAACTCAGTTTCGTTTGTCCATAATAATCTTACCCAATAAGATTTTTCCTTATCCTAAACACTTAAAACACTTGACATCCACCATATCATACTTACACAGTTATCTTTAGGAATATTTTAGAGTGTTCTAAATTTAAAATTTTGAAACAACAGTATTTTCTCCATTTTACTTGTGCTTATAAATACATGTTGCAAAATAAAATCCTTACATTTGTCTTGATAATTGGCCTCAGGGAACGAAACGCGTTGGTAGAGAAAAGCTTTTTGTTTGTCTTAATGCATTTTTTTTTTATTTATCTCTGAATATCATTTATTCATATTTGAATATCATATATTTTTACATAAATGATGCGACAAAAATACCTCCCACATATACCTCCCACGCATAACTCTTATATTATGGTAAGACATTAGTGAAATAGAGTCTCCTGTAGCTAATATCTTACCATTATTTGGGTGCTGTTTCTGGGAGGTATATGTGGGTGGTATTTCTACTGCACTATATATATATATATATATGTATGCATGTATGTATGTATATGTGTGTGTGTCTGTGTCTGTGTGTGTATAGACAGACGGACAGAAATAAAGAAAGAAAGAAATAAAGAAAGAAAGAATGTGAGTAGAAGTCAATAGAAATCTAAAGTATGCCGACAAAAAACAGACAAGACATGGTGGGCAATATTCGATACCGAATAAATGCAGGATTTTGAGTGACAGGCAGGCACACAGGCAGGCAGGCAGACAGGCTGGCAGGCAGGCTTGTCAATCTTCCAAACTTCATTTTTCTCTTTTCTGTTTAGATTTGCGTTGTCCTCAGCTTGATAGATAGATAGATACATCGATCGATCGATAGATAGATAGATACGAACACACTGAGATAGATAGATACGAACAGACTGAGGTAGATAGATAGATAGATAGATAGATACGTACGAACAGACTGAGATAGATAGATAGATAGATAGATAGATAGATAGATAGATAGATAGATAGATAGATAGATTTATCTGTGTACTGGTATGGTTAATTTTAAAGGAGAGCTATTTCTATTCAATGAGTCAATGCCATTATTTACCCTTTTCTTTGTTTATTCCCATCATCCCATCACTATTTCGCGTAACCTTCACCTCTCCTCCTCTCGTACTGCTACTCTTCTCTCTTTTTCTGGCTTCATCCACACTTATTAACTTAACCCGATATCAAATACAACTTTCCGCGTCCTTATCTTTCTAATACAATCTTTAATATATCTTCTCTCATCACCGTAATCTACATTACACACACATTCAAATTTATTTTACAGCGAACTCTTCCGACCTACACGTCACCTCCTTTTTTTTCTTTTATCTACTACCTTCACTTCATTTCAGTCGTCTGCTTTTCTTCATTTTAAGCCTTTGTAGTCACATTTTTGTCCTTTCATTTTATTGCATTTTCCTACTTTTTGTAGCCTTCTCAAAGAATAACTCGTGGGAGGTGTCCATTATGAATAGACTGATAAAGCTCTAAATGTGGTCCGATCAGAATCGTATTTCTGGTCTTTGGCCGCTGAACGGTTCGATTGAAAAGGCCGCTTACGCACAGTAATTTTCAGCGCTAAAAATACGCGTAATTTTCGAAGGCTACAATTAGAAAGAGAAAAACGAAAAAGTGACAGATCTATATTGAGAAAAAAGCCGCCAATGAATTCGTCATTCTTGATTCGGTAGTAACAGGAGAAAGCAAAAACGAATTTGATGAATGCATTTTAATTATTATCGAAATGAATTTACTTTTCTGTAATTGCGTTCATACTAGATAGATAGATAGATATATAGATAAAGGATAGATAGATAGATAGATAGATAGATAGATAGATAGATAGATAGATACTATATTAGTGCCGGATTACTGATTTAAGCGGATAACGGTTTGCCGCATTCGTAATGGCCAACCGGTACATAAATATATTGATTACTAGAGTAGAAAAATCGTGTTAATTCAACCTTTTCAGGAGAAAGGGTCCACTTTGTAAATCTGTCGTAGAAATTCTTGCTTTTACGTGAGTTCGTACATTAGAAATACATTCAAATACAGAAATAAAATCAGTCCCTTATGTGATCAGAGATACACAGAGAATACATCGGCAACGCGGATTTTCAAACGGACGAATAACCTGAATATTGAGAAATATTAACCAAAAGAAAAGAAATTGCGTTTAGAAAAAGACTTTTGTATGAAAGCGTTTTCTACGATGAAAATTATTGTATATTAACAAAGAAAATCATTTTACTATTTTGCTTAATATTTATTAACTATCCCTCACGCAATAACGAGTGCTGAAGGTATGATAGATAGATAGATAGATATGAACATACCGAGATAGATAGATAGATAATTATGAACAGACTGAGATAGATAGATAGATAGATAGATAGATTTATTGATAAATATATTTATATAAGCTACATAAAAATATTTATTACTGACGCCACACAAATTTCAAACGCGTTCTATACTAAAAAGTAGAATAGATATTTTTTTCTATATTCCGTGTCTCTTCAGGACGTAGGCGATCATTTCACAATTTCCTGACCTTTGTAGCTCTTAATAAATTTTGTCTTTTTCTTATTTCTTCTTGTTCCTCCAAGCATTTACACAAGCTCACTAAGTTATACGTTCTTTTCCTCTGACCCTCTTGTCTGTGAATATAACATTTTTCAAGTCTTCTTTCCTCATTATATATCCTAAAAATTTCAACTGTCTCTTCCTGGTATTAAGTATAATTTTCCTTTTGCTTTCCATTTTCTCTAAAATTTCATTGCTGCTCACATAATCGGTCCATGGTATCCTAAACATCCTTCTGTATAACGACATTTCTGCTGGCTCCAGTCTCCTCTTCCTCAGTGAGGAGATTGCCCAGCATTCACTGCCATACAGTATGACTGATATTACGTAGCAATTCAGTACTCTTTTCTTTGTTTGTAAAATAAATTTTTCTGTTTTTTAATACTTTACTTAGCTTTTGGAAGGCATCTTTGGCTATCTCAGTGTATCTTCGGATTTCAATGTTGCACTTTCCGTCCAATGTTAAAACACTTCCCAGAAATTTAGATCTTTGTACTTGTTTGATTTTGGTTTCTCAAATTTGTAATTTGCATGTTGGGCTTTTCCTTCTGCTAACAACTATACATTACGTCTTCATTCATCCGTTGATGTTTACTCCTTTCTTCTCGCTTTCCTTCATTACCTTCTGGAGGATTTCATGTAGTTTCCGTTCCGTTTCTGCTATCAACGCTGTCATCTGCCGATCTTATTTTGTTAAGATTGTAAAAGCCAATAATGAATCCTGAGAGGATTTATACGAGGCTCATTCAATAAATAAGGTGAATTTTTCGGTATAAGTTCCTTGATTTCTAACTTTGACCCTCGTGCCACCACACACTGCTCGCTCCTCCTCTTCCTCCTCCCTATCTCTTTCTGGTTCCATATATATAAATTTAATTAAAATTAAAACAGACAAACTTAAGTATCCATTGATAATAGTTTACTTCCCCAGGAAGGTGTTTTTTTACCTGGTTTCTCAGATCACATTTCCAAGCATAAAAAATGGTTTTAAATTTACGTATTATTTTTATATGCTTTTCAGGTGATAGAGAGAGAGGGGGTAGAGAAGGACGACATATATTGTCGAAATTAGAGAAGTTATATATATATATATATATATATATATATATATACGAGGGTCATTCAATAAATAAGTTGAATTTTTCGGTATAAGGACTTCTAATACAGATAGAAGCTTACTCTTTTTTATTTTTTTTGTTTTACTTCTTTTTCACATGAATTTAATTTCTTTTGCAGATTAAAAAAAACTGAGAGTTTTGGCGATTAACAAAGATGGAGCGACCAAGAAGCATGCTCCAGGATTGAACAGCGGTCAGTTATCAAGTTTTTGGTTGCTGATGGGTGCAAACCAGTTGAAATTCATAGGAGAATGTCAACTGTGTATGGTGCCACATGTTTCAGCCAAAAAATGTCTACAAGTGGGTTAAATTGTTTAAAGAAGGACGGAGCAGTGTTGAGGATGAAGACAGGCCTGGGAGGCCTACAGGAGTGAGGTCTCCTGAGGTGATCGAATCAGTCAATGACATCATTCAGTCTGACAGAAGTGTGACAGTGGATGACATTGCAAGGAGTTTGAGCTTATCTGTTGGGACAAACGCAGGGGTCATCAGTCAGAAGGAGTCATCTTGCATCATGACAACGCAAGGCCTCACACAGCAGTCCAAACGGTGCAGACCATCAACGAGCTGGTCTGGGAACTGCTCCCTCATCCCCCTTACAGCCCTGGTCTTGCCCCTTCAGACTTTCACCTGTTTGGTCCCTTGAAAGCGTTCACGAGAGGCACGAAGTTTAAAAGTGACGATAAAGTCAAAAGTGTATTGAGCGACTGGCTGAGACATCAGTCCAAAGATTTTTACGCTGAGGCAATACGAAAGTTTGTGCACAGATGGGAAAAGTGTGTGACAGTGCTGCGAGACTACGTTGAAAAATAAAAAAAACTAAGCTTCTATCTGTATTAGAAGTCCTTATACCGAAAAATTCACCTTATTTATTGAATGACCCTCGTAATTCTCTCAGAATCGCTTCACCGTATAGGTTGAATAAGTCCGGTGAGACGACATATCTTTGCCTTACTATTCTATTACCGGTGAGAAGACACATCTTTGCCTTACTATTCTATTACCGGTGAGAAGACACATCTTTGCTTTACTATTCTATTACCGGTGAGAAGACACATATTTGCCTTACTATTCTATTACCGGTGAGAAGACACATCTTTACCTTACTATTCTATTACCGGTGAGAAGACACGTCTTTCCCTTACTATTCTATTACCGGTGAGAAGACACATCTTTGCCTTACTATTCTATTACCGGTGAGAAGACACATCTTTGCCTTACTATTCTATTACCGGTGAGAAGACACATCTTTGCCTTACTATTCTATTACCGGTGAGAAGACACATCTTTGCCTTACTATTCTATTACCAGTGAGAAGACACATCTTTGCCTTACTATTCTATTACCAGTGAGAAGACACATCTTTGCCTTACTATTCTATTACCGGTGGGAAGACACATCTTTGCCTTACTATTCTATTACCGGTGAGAAGACACATCTTTGCCTTACTATTCTATTACCGGTGAGAAGACACATCTTTGCCTTACTATTCTATTACCTTACCATTCTATTTTTGTATGAATATTATACATTTTATGAATTATACTGAATTCATTTTCTCTCCGTATAGAGGTGGTTTGCTGTCAGTAATCGTTCTGGATTATTCTAATATCCTTCCTAAATATGTGGAGATTACCTGGCAGTTCCGGTAGTTCTTTGCGATATACTTTATCAAATGCTTCAGAAGCGGTGCCTATAAAGCACATATACACATCCCTCTGCATTTGTATTGCTCTTTCTGATAGCATAAATATCGCGCTTCTTGTTGCAGTGTTTTTAACGAATTCGCACTGTTCTTGGCCTATTTCCGGACTGATTCTGCTACGCACCCAATTCATCAGATTTCGGATGATAAGTTCTGTTATGTGGGTAATTAGGCTGATTGACCAATGGAGTTCACATTTGTTTTCACCTGGCTTGTTAGGCGGTGTTATGAAAATAAATTTACTTCGGTTGTCCGGTATATCACCACTGTTGTAGATTTCATTTATCATATCTGTAATCTTGTCTATGCCGAAATCTGTCTGGCCCTGCTCCTTTGTTTCTGTTCAATTTTGCTGATTCCACTTCAGACTTTAATATTTCTGCTCCTTCGATATTTCCGATTGTTATCTTTCGCCGTTATATTCCTTCCATCTCTGAAGTATATTTTTCTTTCTCTAATATCAACGTTCTGTCGTTGGATGATATGAGCAAGCCTTTTGTCCTGATAATTCTCTTATTTTTTCTGCATATTTCCTTATTTTTGATGCGCATTCTTTATATTTCTACATATTTTTCGTTCGGCCATTCATCTTTACACTGGTTGCATTTGTTCCTAATTTCTTTGTTCAGTGTTCTATATTCTGTCCCGTACCTTGGCATTGTTTTTTGCCTCTTTTTCATCATGTCGAGAATTTCATCTATCATCTATTCTTTTTTTCTTTCTTTATTTTTCTTTGGGATGATCTCGATTACTGATGTTACTAAAGGTTCTCTTAATGTGTTTAACTTCGAGTTTCCATTTTTATTTTGTCCTTCGTATCTGCTTTATATATATATATTTCTTCTTCAGATTCGTGTCTTTTAAAAATCTGACCTTTTGAAATTTGGGTGCTATCTTGGCCCCTCTTCAATTCCTGTAATTTAATTCTAAGTTTACATATTGCAGGAAAGTGGTGTGCACTTGGGTATATTTTGCAGTGTAAAACTGCATTCCTGCAAATATATAATCGATTTGATTTTTCTTTTCTCCTCCTGTGCTTCTCCATTTTCATATACGTCTTGGGTGTTCTTGGAACCAGGCGTTTACTTCATCACATTCTTCTCATTCTCGCCCACGAACACAAATCCTCTTCGATATCTAGAAGGCCTTGAGAGCAAAATCTGGACTGTAAGGTGGGTGACAAGATCTGGATGATAAAATATTTCGCCAAAAAAAAGGCTTTCACGACACATGAAGAATCTACTCACTTCCTTGTAAAGTGAAAAAACAAATTTATATACATATAAATCAATTATGATATTTACAAATAAAATTAATGTATTTTGGTTGATACAAGGTCGTCAAAAAGTTCGTAGTAGTCCTTGCAAGAATGAGTTTATGTGTACATAGGCAGGAACATATGTGTGGATGTATGTATGTATGTATGTATGAGCATTATCGTAGGGTAGGAATGTCTTTGAAGTAATTGCCCAGTCTTAAAATTATCAAGTATAAAAGAGGCGAGGGAGAAAGGTTGAGATAATAATAATGATCGCTTGACGTTTGTCGAGGGATGTGTTAATATGCTTGTCTCCTTCTATCTGGTGACAGGCAAACTTGCCCGTCTTTTATTTTGTTTGTGAGGCTTGAAAAGGTCACTTGGGAATTCACTCATTTGGGGATTTTCATTACAGCATAATGACTATAAGATTGTCATTGTCTGTCTACGTCATTGGAAAAGACTCAGAAGATCTGCAGTCCATACAACACCAAGACGATATTCAGAAGCCCTTCCACTCGAAGGGAAAATCTCTGCCGAGTAAAGACTAATACAGGGAAGAATATGACCAATAATTCAGTTACTTGATTCTTTATACTTGTGGCAGAAAATATAAAGGTAAAACAAGCCGAACATTAAAAGAAAGGTTGGAGGAAAATCGAAAAGCTGTAGTTTGGTGCGAGACAATGAAATCGGACATGGCTGATCATGTATAGATGGAAATGTGTAGTCATCAACCCCTGTGGAATGAAGTGAAAATATTGGTCAAGGAAGAAAATAGGAGAGTTAGACGTCTGAAAGAATCAGCGCATAAGACAATAGTAAAAAGTTCTTCATACTGCCGGTACCGGATTGGCAGTTTTCTGGTTGCTGTTCTCGACTGGTAGTTAGCGCCTAGAGAGGCTTCTCTGATCAACAGTCGCATAATATCCGGATTCTTGCAGTGCCATATTGCACATGGAAGTGTGTCTCTGCATGCATCTCCGGTGGGTAACCCCGAAGCTACACTATGTTGCAGCCTGCCCCAGTTCTTCTTCCACACGTTACATTAGGCGACCGACTGCTACTACTACCTTAGGCTTTTCCTTACCACAATAACGCACCGTGACTATAAACAAACAAAGATATAAAACTAAAACAACTCAACAAGAAAACACCTAAACCGCTCAACCTTACTTTTTCCAACATTCATGGTTTTCGTTCCATGCATTATGGAATCGTGCCTCTTCGAAAAGTCTACGAGCTCTCTTCGAAATTAATCTTAAATCTTCAATCTCTTCCTCTAATTTCTCGATTCCTCGCTATCTTCCTCTTTTTAGGAAGGACACTAATGTCAAAATGAATGGCCTTGGATTTTATATCCGGGTACATCTCCTGCTGACTAGGGAACTTTCTCTTGTATCTCCAGACCATTCTTACATGTGTCTCTGTCTCTCTCTACTTAACTCAGCTATCTCTTCTTTCTCTACCGTTCCCCTTCTTCTCATGACTGTTGCGTGCTAAATAGTATTTCTGGTAATATAGATAAGGCTTCCTCCTTACACCGGTTTGCAAATATATTTGTGTTCGGTGATTTTAATGTCCGCCAGGCCAGGTGGCTTAAACACTGTCACTGACCTCGTTGGCATCCAAGTCCCGAACTTCTCAATCCCTCAATCTCTCACGCAAGTGATGGACTTTCGCACGGGTTTCACTAGTACCCCTGATGGACATGCTTCTCTTCTAGATCTATTTTTTTTACCTTTATCCCTGACTGATGTTGTACTATGCAGTTCTGTTCTCTTGGCAACTCTGATCATGCGGTAGCGTCGGTAAACATCATTTCCACTCCCCCACCAGCCAAGAACCCCCTACCAACAGAAAACCTTTCCGTTATCAACGAATGGTTTGTGACTTGTTCCGTGATTTCCTTCGTGATGTAATGAAGTTTTTAATCATCCTGTTCAAAAATAGGCGTCTGTGGTCTCCTCCCGGGTAAAAGCCGACATTGATACTTTCATTCCAGCAAGGAAATACCAAGTTAAACCACATTTATCTTCTTGAGTCTCACCTGCATGCTCAACTGCCAAAGACCACTACCCCTGACTCTTGTCGTACTACGCAGCCCTGCTCTCTTGGCAAATTTGATCATATAGTAGGGTCTGTAAACATCTCAGAACCAGGAACCCCCTCCGAACAGAATATAACGTCTGTTATCAACGAGCAGATTGGGATTTGTTCCGTGATTTCCTTCGTGACGCCCCTCCCTGGAAAGAAGTTTCTAATCACCCTGCTCAAAAATAGGCGTCTGAGGTCTCCTCCTGGGTGAAAGCTGGCATCGATGCATTCATTCCAACAACAAAATACTAACTTAAATCGTGTTCATCTCCTTTGTTATCACATGCATGCTCGGCCTCTATAGACCACAGAAATTACTTCTTCCGCATGTAGCAGAGCGACACGTATGATTACAACAGACGCCTCTTTGCTTCTGCTCGTAATGAATGCAAACGAGTCCCTCAAAGAAACGAAATCACTGTTTGCTGATAGAATGCAACAACGTATAGCATCTCACAAGTTCGGTTCCGTCCATTAAATATTGCTGCCATATTTGTTCTGGTGGTCCCGATTCAAGATCCCAAAAAGGATCTGCAATGTAATCGATCCTGACCTGGCATCTCGACTTCAGTCACATTCTCACCGACGTGTCGTAGCTTCTCTCTGTCTTTTCTAAAATATTTTCATGGCAATTGTTCTAGTGAGGTTTTTTTCCCTAATGCCTCAACTACATTAATTTAAATGTGCTACTAGATTGGCAGCTAGGTCTCAGAGTTTTGCTGTTGAACTAGCATTGGGTGAGTTTATCTCATATGGGTTGTTTGGATAATCTTTTTGAGAAGATTGTATAGTTACAATCTTTTGAGCTTGAATAGCAGATCTGTTAAAACAGGCAACATTCGAATCAGTGCATCTACATGAATTCGAGCATCGACGGCTAGCCCAGAGATAAGTGCGTAAACGAATATCCGACAGAAGCAGATTTGCTAAAGATGAAAAGAGATAAAATCTTACATCATCCGAGCCAATTCTTTCATTTTTTTCGAAATTCGCAATCAGCTATTCGATTGTGATATCGTTTCCACCTAGAATATTGCTGAAATCTCTAAGTAAAACAAAGTCACATTTAAAGAATACATAAAACGAAACCTCTTTTTATCTTTAGCTGAAAAAAGGAATTTAAAAGATGTCATGCAGAGTCCGACCTAAGAATGAAATAAAAAATTCCAAGGAAGAATTTTTTTTAAAAATCTGTGAAAACACAAGTTGTTAATGTCGAAAAGCCTTTCTTTTGAATTTGTAGTAAGTCCGGATGAAAAAAAAATGAAAATAATATATATATGCAATCAAAATATAAAAATAAGGCATTTGCGCTTTCCTTCTAAAAATTCTTATCTCTTTCTTTCTCTCTATACTAAATGATCGGTTACTTGCAAGTATCTCTAAAAATGTTTGGTTTCTTGTAAGTCATTCTCTAAAAATGGATGATTTACTTGAAGGTAAGACCCTGCAAAATTGTTGGTTTCTTGAAAGTCTCTGTACAAATGGTTGGTTTCTTGCAAGTCTCTCTGAAACTGGTTGGTTTCTTGTAAGTCCTGTAAAATGGTTGGTTTCTTGCAGTCTCTCTAAAAAGGTTGGTTTCTTGTAAATAAGTTTTTGTAAAATGGTCAGTTTCTTGCAAAACTCGTTGGTTTCTTGTAACTGTCTCTAAAAATAGTCAGTTTTTTTTGTAAGTCTCTCTAAAAATGGTCGTTTTCTAGTAAGTTACTGACTCCACTTTTGTGACTTCTACTTTTGAGTCTACTACTTGGAAAGTTGCTTCACTGTGTTGTGGTAGACAATTCTTCACTCCAGAATTTATCTTACACATTTAGAAGTCAACCATTCGTTCCCACATTGAATGTTGCTGCCACATATGGTTTGGAGATTCTTGATAAAATCTAAAGAAGAATCTGCAATCTTATTGATTCTGACCTGGCACCTCAGATTCAGTCACTTTCTCACCACCGCAACGTAGCTTCCTCGTGACTTTTCTATAAATATGTTCATGGCAATTGTTCAGATTAGCTTTATTCTATGGCATCTCGACTTTATGAATCGTGCACTATTAGTTTTGCTAATGAGCTTGGTGGTATAATGGTTATTGGCTCGGAATGAAATCTCGGAGAGCCGTGTTCGAATTCCAGTCGAGTTCTTTATGGTCGCTTATGCACAAACATCCTTGGGAAATGTATGAATCCACGTCTTCGTCCCCATCTATGGGTTGAATAGCAGGACAGACTGGGTTCATTAGCTTTGGTTGGCAACCAGTTTACTACAGAAAGAAATGGCAACCTAGTGAGCGAAAATTCTTCTGCCTAGTCAGTCATGCATTAAAAGGCACATGATCACGCAAGCGTGCATCACATATGACAATTAACCGACTGATTAGTTTGGCAGTTAGGTCTCATCATTTTACAGTTTAAATTGTTAGATATAACCGTATATTCTATGCTAACATTTTCTTCACTCGCACTTCTCGCTTGTGGAACTCTCGTCCTATTTCTTGCTTTCCAGTCAACACTGATTTCCAAAAATTTAAATGCAATGTCAATCATTATCTTCTGTCGTCTTAATTACTTTTATTGTTCTCCCAACTTAATAATGGTTTTTCGCTATTCTTTAACACTCTTTGGTCTTTACCACCTTACTTGCGGTGAAATGATGAAAACAAATGTCTTTCCAATTTGTTGTAGCAGACCTAAAGACGATAATGAGTATGTCCCCATTCACATAAATATAGTAGTAAATACTGTATGTTGGTCTGCAGTTGGAGATTCGTCTCCAGCTGTGCTGGTCAAATTCGCTGCCTCCGAGCAGAGAGACTCACCAGAAAAGGCTTTGCTGAAAGGCAGAATCTCGTCTCGGGAAACAGCTACCCGACCCCGTTTTATACGCGGTCTACGGAGAACTTTTTGCCGCACATACGGGCTCCAATACCCCACATTAAATTCGGCCTTGTGCCACATCTGACCGCGTGGGACGGTTGAGAGATATCCTGCGGGTGGAGATTCATTGTGGATTTCACTTGACTCAATTCTAGCACTTGACTACTTCTATGCGCCACCGGCGAATCTTATACGTGTTGTTCTTGTCTAAAGTATTATCGCTCATTACCAACCTTCGTGTGATAATTCTGTTCATTGACTTTCCCTTGGTTATAACACAATTTTCTTGTAAATCTTAGATTTAAGTCAAGCATTATCTCTCGCTATTTTGAGCGTTACTGTTTGCAAGTTGGAGGCCAACAGAACAGTTATTATCCTTCCCTTAAATTATTAGGATATTGCTTAATATAGAGATTGAGTCAGATTTCGATCTACTATAGGCAATATTTCCTCTACATCACTAATATAGTGAACTGGTTTTGTGTTGCTTAACTTCAAAGATCAATGGTTTCTTACCAATCTGTTAATCAAATTTAAATATAAAAATCTCTGTTCAACAATGATATTAGGGATTTTAAAACCTGTTATTCTTTCACGTAAGAGAAAAATTGATTTAAGTTCAAATATTTGAAATATGCATCTGTATTATCTGATATCATTCGATGGTTGAACTGCATATCCAATTTTAAAGAGATCGAATATCGAAATCCTGTTGTAGCTATGATGGTAGTTACCAACAGGAACATACCTGAAAGTTATTCATTTGAAACCAGAACAAATATGTTTATCGTCCCAACGCTCATTGCAGCTGAGCAAAAAGAGTCAAGGAGAGAACGTTATGAAATGACGTCTTTTGAAGGGAGAAGATTGAGTCATAAGAAGGAAAGCATAAGAGACACGAATATTTTTTTTCGTTCTAAAATTTATTTTTTGGGGCCGATTTTCTACGTTTAGTAAAGTAGATAGACTGAAATTTTAGCCAGAATCGTTCAAAATATTAGGTTGAGTCATAAATAATTTCCGTTTTTGTTTATCAATTTTATTTTTCAAAGCAAGCATAACACACAGTTAAGTTTTGTTCAATTATATATTTGATATTATTTGCAATACGGTGATTAATCTTGTATATCTTCCATCAGTTCAAATATTTCAATTTTGGGTGGCTACTGTGAAAAGATGGCGACTGCAAAGTTAGTCAGACAGTGTAAAAGCTAGATGTTTACTCTTTCTTCATATTATAAACTTTTTAACTACTCTTAACGACCTAATAAAAGAGTAGTCTTAATAATTGGGAGGGGTAGCGATTTTTCTAAATATGGTGGGTTTTGATAAAAACAGCGTCAGAAAATCACTTAAAAAATAAAAAAATATATGAAATTAATAAAGGGACCATTTTTATAACCTTGGTGGGGGTGGTGGCGTGAGAAAATTTCTACATACAAAATTAACGTCCATTTTCTAAGCGTACTATCATGAGTTAAGTGCCATACGTGATATACGCTTCGGCGATCGTGGCTCTTTCGGTTAATGACGGAATTGGTAGAAAATTTTCTCGCCGTAGCGTAAAAATTGGTTAAAGAAAAACGTAAATTAAAGGCTTCTCGGAAAATGAAGAAAAAAAAATAAGGGCAGCGAAAAATTACTGATCCATAATGATGAATATGTGATAATCTTCGGTATCATAACTCTCACAGTCCTGGATATGATGATAAACTAAATCCAGCAATATGACCTCGGATTAGGGGATCGGAAGTTTTCAGGAGCCTCGAACCACTTCTTAATTGTTGTTGTCCCCAGGTTCATCCTGACCCGGGATGGTAGCTCCTGTTCTGGTGAGAAATAGTTAACACCCAAACTGAAGTCAAAATACTATGAAAGTATTTTTTATATTGAAAATACCAGCAGTGCATTTTCATGGTAAGGAAATTACTAGCAATACATTTTTGAAAAAAAGTAAAAACATTACCAACAAAACACTTTTGAAAACAAAAATACCAGCAATACATTTTTGTAAAGAAAATTAAATTTCGGTATTAAATGAAACACAAGGAGTTGATATGCCGCAAAACAAACAAACAAAGAAGCATTACTCTCACGGTTGTTGCATCGGATGTTGGATAAAATATGCTGCTATTCTTAAGCAACATGAAAAAGAAGAAATCTTGGACTTGCAATAAAGAACATTGGTCTACACTTTCAATAGATACGTTCAGCCGCAAGAAATAAACATTCTAGTTGCCTTTGATCTACCCTAAAGACACCAGGAGACTAAAATACGGCTTTTAATGACTGAAGGCAAAGTCTGAAGAAACTGTCACAAGAGTGACAAACTGATAACACTAAGCTAGTTTTCAGAAGAACTTTGACCAGGACCTGCTTTCATCTCAAAAAGTAAATCTCTGTTGTCAAACAAAAAACAGTAAAACAGGCAGCACTTTTTGATCGAAGGTTGGAGCTGTAATTTTTTTATAAAGTTCTGTGAGTTGATAAGTCTAGATTTGAACTTGTAGTTGAAGATCTCGGTCGCAGTCTTCATAGATCTGGTGAAAGGTTAAATCCTGAAACTGTGGAACATCGTAGTATCATGGTTTGAAGCCATATTTTGGCAACAGGGGTTGGGAAATATAGACGATATGATCAATATTAAAATGCTAAAGGGCAGCAAAAAGTTTGCAAGAAGGATTATTTCCCAGCATCCAAAAGTCCTTTTTCAGATAGAAACATAAGAATATTTATTTAAAAAAATATATATATTGCACCTCTGTATACTATGAAAACAACCAAAAAATAATGAGAGGACAAGGCAGGAAAAATTTATGTCCTGACCAGATTTCAGCTGCATAGAAAATCTATGGAACGATATTCAATACAAAATGGTTGGAAGGCAGTTTGAAATGCAAATCAACTTTAGAAAGCCGTTAAGAAGGAGTGGTACAGCAGATATAATTTTTTTCTAATATGAAAAGCATACATAGAATTTCTAAAAATATATCTAAGGAAAAAATAAAACATGTAGACCTATATTGATCATAAAGAGATATGCATTTCAGTTTCGTATTATACAATTTTTATTATGAAAAATGTTAAATGCATTTTTGGCTTCATTTTTCTCTAGTGAATATATATATATATATATATATATATATATATATATATATATATATATATGTATATATATATATATATGTATATATATATATAATATATATGTATATATATATATATATAATATCTTAGAATACAAAAGGTTTATTCCGAAATAGCATATTATTTTCAAAGAAAATAATATATATGTGTGTGTGTCTCTCTCTCTATCTGTGTGTGTGTGTGTGTGTATTATTCATATATATGTATTATTATTATCATTATTATTATTAGGGAATATATATGAATACATACATACATATATATATATATATATATATATATATATATATATATATATATATATATATATATATATATATATATATATATATATATATATGTACATATAAATAAAAAGAAAGAACAGTAAGATATGTAATCCGGTGTTCTTATTGATATTTTTATTTTTACAAAATAGTGCTCAATGTAAATTTACAGAGCATTAATATATATATATATATATATATATATATATATATATATATATATATATGTGTATTATTATTATTATTATTATTATTATTATTATTATTATTATTATTAGAGAATATATTTACCTATGCACATATATATACATATATATGTATTATTTTTATTCTATATTTGTTTGGAAAATAATATGCTATTTTAGAATAAACCTTGTGTATTCTAATATATTATTATAATAGTTGCACAAAAACATATGACTCATTCCTAATAATTAAAGTGTCCATGACTGTTAATTTTATATCAATCTTTTTCCGCATTTTGTCTTCCAGTGCCTGACCCGTGCGTATACACTCTAAAATCTTAATAGGTTGCTCGGAAGATATTATCCGCTTTATAGAATTCATTTTTAATTGTGTTGTAATATATTATGTTAATATTTGCACAACAATATTCTACCCATCTGTAATGATTAAGTTTTCTTATATCAATCTCTTTCTGAATTTAACCTAAAACATTATATACTCCTCATCTTGAACATAAATACAGTAGAGATGCTTAACATTTTTTCATGAGTTCAAGTTTGAATCTCATTCTTCTAAAACTGCTGCAAACGTTAACAGAGAATGGGGTGAAGGGTCCACTTGTGATCGTATGGTAAGGTGTTGATTTCTGAAGTTCTACAGAAGAGGTAAGAGTTTTGAAGGTCAAAATCTGAAGACAAAACGCCAGAGAAAAAGTTTCAGATAATGAGTGACGACGTTTCAATAATATCGGTTCAACTTGACAAATTGAAGAAACCCGATAAATGGATTCTACATAAACTCCGTGAAAGCCAATCTGTTTGACGTTTTGAAGTGTGTTCAATGCTGCACCTGGGAAACTCGAGGAATTTGGGATGAGAAATGGATCCTTTATGATAAACGTAAATGATTGGCTCATGACAAAGAACTCAAACACTTTCCATAAACGGAATTGCACCAACCGAAGATTATGGTGAATACCTGGTCCGCCATTTGCGTTATCTATTACGAATTTCTGGAAATTAAAAATAGCATCACTGCCCAAGTTTACTGACAGCAACTGGATGAAATGTACATTCAGTTAAGGAAAATGCTACCTGCACTCGTTAATCGACGACATCCAATTCTGCATCATGAAAATGATGGGCCACATGTTGCCAGAATGACACAGCAGAAGCTCATCGACTTGAGATACGATTTTTTTCCACATCCACCTCAACTCTCGCTGACTGACTACCACTTTTTCAAGCACCTTGACAATTTTTTGAGACAAAAGACATTCTATATCTGTTTATATTTCTGAGATGAGGTATTGTAATCATCTACACTATTTACAGTGTTCGGACTGTTGTCCTCATTTTCGTTGCCATATTCACGACGTTTCGGCCGTTGTACGCTCCGGCCTTCTTCAGGTGATTGAAATTTCGAATTGAACACTTTACTTCGTCCACCGGGAGAGTCGAATTAAAAGGGAGATTACTGAGACATCTGGGAGAGGCATGGCACGTGGAAGAACAGTCTACCTCGGCGAACGAAATAAAGGGTTCAGTTCGAAAATTCCAATCACCTGAAGAAGGCCGGAGCGTACAACGGCCGAAATGTCTTGAATATGGCAATGAAGATGAGGAAAAGAATCCGAACAATGTAAATAATGTAAATAAAAGAAATTATGTTACAAAGAAGAAGCAGAAACTGTGTTCAAAGATTTCCTGGTGCCCAAACCTTTAGAGTTTTATGGCCTTGTAACTCGATGGTAGAAATGTATAGATATTTAAGGTTCTTATTTTAGCTAATTAAATATTATTTAAATACATTAATTCAGGAATAAATGTTGATTCTAAATGTCGATCATTATTTTACTAACTACCTAATATATAAGTTAACCACTGAAGGTCTGAATGATATAAAACAAAAATATTATTTTATTTAGAAATATAATTTAT
This sequence comes from Acanthosepion esculentum, assembly GCA_964036315.1. Classification (NCBI taxonomy): domain Eukaryota; kingdom Metazoa; phylum Mollusca; class Cephalopoda; order Sepiida; family Sepiidae; genus Acanthosepion; species Acanthosepion esculentum. Next base: position 4,772,508 of record OZ038508.1, on the reverse strand, counting down.
GGGTGTTTTCAGAATTATGTGTGAGAAACTACATACCCTGAAATGACCACCATTTTCCTGCTCACAAATACAGGCTCTTTTCAGAGCATTTCTCATGACCGTACGCAAGGTTTCAGGTCCTAAACATCGGATTTCGGCTCGAATGTTCGTCCTTAAGTTCTTGAATTGTTCAAGGTTTATTTACGTAAAACCGTTCTTTCAAGTAGCCCCACAAAAAGAAGTTTGGTGTCGGGACATCAGGTGAACGAGGTGGTCAAACAAATTCAGCATTTTTTTTACATTATTCGTTCACTGATAATTTCTCGCACAGCACTCGTGCACAGTAGCTCCATCCTGTTGGAACCATACCTCCTGATTATCTTCGACTGTTGTACGTAAAAAAATTCTTCCATTATCCTCTACAGGGTCCCGTTGATTCATTCTAGCTGATATTCCTCATTTTCAAAGAAATAAGG